>CAUYSK010026438.1:0-41350 GCA_963575035.1 Avahi laniger | reverse complement strand
CATTATTTGCAACAGCCAAAACCTGGAAACTCAAAATACAATCAATAGGTGAATGAATATGTGGTACATCCATACCATTGAATACTGCTTAGCGATGAAAAGGAATGAACTACTAATATATGCAACAAAAAGGATGAATCTCAAAATCATTATACGAAGTGAAAGAAGATAGACACAAAAGAGTACATACTGTTATGACTCCATTTATAGACTGATAATTAATCCATAGGAACAAAAAATTACCCAAGACCAGGGGTGGAGGGTGGAATAGATTGCAAAGGTACACAAGGAAATTTTGGACAGTACTAGAAATGTTCTAGACCTTAATTGTGATGGCAGTTTCATGACTGTAGCTGTCAAAACTCAATGAATTGTACCTTTAAATGGGTGCGTTTCTGTTTTGAGAATTATTGTATTTCAATAAAGTTTAAAGAGAAAAAAAATTTTTTTTTTTTTTTGAGACACAGTCTCACTATGTTGCCCGGGCTAGAGTGCCGTGACGTCATCCTAGCTCACAGCAGCCTCAAATTCCTGGGCTCAAACAATCCTCCTGCCTCAGCCTCCCAAGTAGCTGGGACTATAGGCATGCGCCACCATGCCCGGCTAGTTTTTTCTATATATTTTTAGTTATCCAATTAATTTCTTTCTATTTTTAGTAGAGACGGGGTCTCGCTCTTGCTCAGGCTGGTTTCGAACTCCTGAGCTCAAACAATCCGCCCGCCTCGGCTTCCCAAAGAGCTAGGATTACAGGCGTGAGCCACCGCGCCCAGCGAGAAAAAAATTAATAAAAAGAACATCAATTAGATCACGTAGATACACTTAGATTTGTGTATATATACACAAATTTGTGTTTTTGTGGAAAACAACATTCTTCCATACTCTATGGTAAATGGCCAGGCAGTTATAATTTCACTGGAGAATAAGCAATATATTGCAAATCTTTGAACAACACAGTATTTCTAGATGAGAGTTATTTTTCCAATTTTTCCAATAAGAAAGTATATAAATTAGACATGGATTAAGCAAGGAATTAGGAGTTTTTAGGTATGAATATGGTATACTTTAAATGAACATAGTTTTCAGAAAAATTAAATTAATCAGCAGGTTTTTTCTTCCTACTGTTAGATAACTTGACTTGTATTAAATCTTTGTTATTATCCAATTTGTTATGGTACTCCAAAGCATTCATTATCTATGTTTGAATTATAATCATTTAAAAAAGCAGTCTGGGCAATTGTACTACTAATAAAGTCAGTGAAATGTTAAACTTATGAAGAAAACATCCTCATTTTATTTTTAAAGCAAACTGCAGAGGAAATTAAAACTGTTCATCTTGTAAGAAATGCAAAAATCTGAACTCTTGAAACGGACTGTTGGTAATTAGAGAGCAGAAAGCGGTCCCGCTGGGAGGCCTTCGCTGGCCATTTGCCAATAATTAGCTCTCCTCATAGAGCAGCATTTATCAGAATCACCTACAGGGTTTGTTAAAATTCAGATTGCTGGGCCCCAAGCCCAGTGTTTCCCATTCAAATCTGGAGTGTGGAGAGTATTTGCACTTCCCGCAAGTTCCCAGATAAGGCTGATACTTTTGGTCTTCGGGTCACACTTTGAGGACAGGGGTTGTCACAGAGGAAAGGCAGGGAAACTAGAGCTGACAGATAATAAGTGATACTTGGACACAAGTAAATGGGGGAAGGAATGGTATCCTTGTCAATGCACGTGATTAGCTAAGCACTAAGGCAGGGTTTGGGGAGTACCGGGGCATTTTCATTAAGAGGTTGGTACCATCTGAGCTGCACCTTATGAGATTGGTAAAGACAGGGGAAAAGTGTACATCAGATAAAGGAGACGTGAGGACAAAGGAACAGCCTTGGGAAGTATAGATGCTGTTGGGGGACAATGAAGGGTCTGATGAAATGAAAAGGAGGTGGGAGATGACACCGAAGGGTGGTGCCAGCTTGTGGGGAACCCCCCTCCATGGCACACTGCCCTTGGAGTTAGAAGTTCTGTCTTCGGCAGGATGTAGCCCTCCATGGTTTTATGGGGCGTTTTTCCCAATGCTGGGCCTTCGCCCGTGCTCATCCTCTAATGGAAAGGCCACTGTCACCGTTCTCTATTCCACCATCCAAGCCCTACCCTCACTTCAAAGATCAGTTCAAGCCCTATCTCACCCTGTTTCTTCCTAAAGATCCAAACTCACCTTGAACTATCCCACCCCTGATCTACCTCTTGTTAGACACTGTCCCGTTCTCTGAGTTATACGTGTTATAGTTCTCTTCTCTGTAGTCAATCAAAAAATTCCCTCGGGACCAGGACCGTATCATCCTGCAGTGCCTAGTTTGGTGCCAGCTACCCAATAAGAAAAAAGAAAAAAAAAAAACCCAACTCACTGCTTGATTGGCAGGTTACTAATATAATAAATAATCAATAGTTGTTGTTTTATTTGTGACAGTGGACGCGATGTAGTTCCTGAACTTGCAGCATCAGCATCTTCTGGGAATGCGTTAGAAAGGCACAGACTCATGCCCTGCCCCAGACCCAGGGAGTCCCAAACTGTGGGGTGGAGCCAGCAGTCTGTGTTTTAAAACAAGCCTTCAGGTGATTGTCACACACGCTCAGGTTTAGGAACCACTACTTTCTATGAAGCGTGACTCCCAAAACAAGTTCAAGCAGCTTATGAGGGTCTGTAGATACAGAAAAAAATACACAGCGATAATTTTTGTTATTATTTTTAGTTTTAAAAATAATTTGAATAAGAACAAAAATGATTCAAAGAGAAAGCAAGGGAAGGAAAACTTAACAGAGCCAATGCTGTGCTTGGTCAACAAAAGAAATATCTGCAAAGTCCTTTGTACGTGTTGGAGGTAAGCCATCAACATGGCTCTCTGCTTCACAAAGAAGCACAGACAATTATATCATTCAGTGCCACTAGATGAAAGAAAAGAGTCACTTCAAAGTACACTATTTCCGGTAGTGAGACCTCCCCGTGGGTCGTTGGAGGGAGATGACCGTGTAACATAAAGTCTGATGTTCTCAAAAACAAAACACACGACAGTCTTCCCAAAAGCACAACTGCGTCTCCCAACGCTGTTTCTCAATATAAGCCAGTGACTGCCAAAGGCCAGATGAAATTCCCCAGCAAGGACAGGAAGACAAGCAGCTCCCTAAGGTCCGAACTCAATCCAAGGACATATTTCCGGGTGCCCAGAAGAATAGATGTACTGCAGAGCCTCAGCCACTCCTCAGTGAATCCCCTTTCTCCCAGCAGGGCTGCTGACAGACATGGATCAGCTGCAACCCCCAGATTCCAGCCCGCTAAACACTGGGGTGCAGCCACATGGCTGCATGTGCCCAAAACCACAGGGGCTGTCTTGCTGTATTCCTGAATTTTGTCCCCCTCAGTGGAGTGAATGTGAGCTACAGTGCTAATAGAGGGGCTGTCTTAGCAACTGTTTGCATAGGAAAAGTTTGCTGAAAGAATCATTCTTTCACCACACAGAAGAGTTATTCCGTTTGTCTCCACACCTCAAATCACAATCTGAAAATGACCTTTAATTAAGGTTAGCCACAAACTAAGAAGTTCGCTTTTATTATTTGCTCCACTGGAGGAAAATTTAAATTTGAAGACTCAGTATTCACACTGAAACTGCACTCAAAAATATATAGGAAATGGAAAATTTAGAAAGCCCTGCCTGGGGCTCATAACTAATTTCTAATAGGATTTGATGGCTACGTAAGTTGCACGGTCATCTGGGAGAGAGGACAAAGAGAACAAAATTTTATTTTATTTCTCTGTTTTATTTGATGTTGTTTATTTTTAAAAACTTGTTTTCCAAGAAAGCTTAAACATTATACAAAGTACTACGTTAGCCCCTAAATCCCAGGTCCAGAACAAAAGGATCCGTAGTGTTCTTCTTCCACAGGAATTACTCTGGAAGAAGAGGAATCAGGTAGAGTCTAATGTTTCAGTCGGGAGTCAGCAAACTATTTTTTTTTAAAGTTTTAAAGACCTGAACTCTGTAAAATAATTTAAGAGGTTCATTCTGAGCCAAGTATGTGCAACCATGGCCCGGAGAGCCACGCTCAAGAAGCCTTGAGCAACTGGTCTTGCCGTGCGGTTGGGTTACAGTTTGGTTTTATACATTTCAGGGAGACAGGAATTACACATAAAGTCATAAGTCAATACCTGGAAGGTGTACATTGGTTTGGCCCCAACAGGTAGGACATCTCAAAGCAGGGCATTACAGGTTATAGGTGGGTTTAAAGATTCTTTGACCTGTAATTGGTTAAAGAAATGAAGCTTTTAAAGGCTTGGAATGTTTAAAGATAAGGAAGTCAGTTAATCAGAGATAAGCCCTGGGATATATACTCAGATTTAAGTGATCTGTTAAGTAAATTGAAGAACTGCAGGTGTGATTTAAGCTTTGTCTTGTGCAGCCTGAGCTCTGTTAATGAGTTACAAAGGCCATCTCCAAGAAGGAAAAGGGGCACGATGAGGCATGTCTGACCTCCCTTCTCTTGGCCAGCAACTCAGCTTTAGGAATTTCTGGGGCTCCCCTTGGCCAAGAAGGGGTCCAGTCAGTCAGCTGAGAGGTTTAAGATTTTATTTTAGTTCAGAAAAGAAACTTCTGCAGGCCATCTGGTCTCTGTGGAAACTACTCGACTCTGCTGTTGTGGCAGGAAAGCAGCTCCAGACAACAGGTAAAAGAATAAGAGTGGCCATGTTCCAATAAAATTTTATTTACAAAAGCAGACAGCTTCGAAATTTGGCCCTAGTTTGAGGAACCTATAATTTTCCTGCTGCCTAGGGAAACATCTTACAGCAAACACCCAGAAGTAAGCTATCTAAAAAAGCAAAATGACCCAAACTAGGAAATTCCGTCTTCAGTAATCACCCAGTCCCTTGTTAGAAATTCATCCTTGCCTTTGAACTGTCAGAGTTAGACTGCTGGGATCAGTTCTACGATATATTATTGAGCACTGTTTCGCTGACAATCAAATGAAGCCATGATAAGACAGGGAAGCCACTGGATTCTCCCTGTCCCTCAGATGAAAACCTCAAAGTCATCCGCTATCCCCACCTCCAAATAGCTACCTAGACCTTCGTTCTGGCTGCAGATTCTGGCTGCAGAGTATTCAGCACACATCCCTCCTCTCCATGCCCACTGTTTGCACCCTGCCATCCTCTTCTTCTGCCCAGGGTACTTCCAGAGTCCAACTTACTGGGTTTTCTTTCTATTTACAGAATCTTCTCTGTCTAATGCATGTTTCATGTTACTTCCAGACTGATCTTTTTGAAATAGTCACTCCCTGCTCAAAACCCTCTAAATGTTCCCTGTTCTGTGTTACCTAAAATCTAAGATTTCAGCAGGGCATGTAAAGGACCCCCTGCATCATGCAGCCTCTTCCTGCAGGATGTTCCTGCACCACTTGGCACACCCCGTGTGCTCACTCTCCGAGCACCCTCCTGCCTGCTGCACGGACTACCAATTACCTCCCCAGCATCCTGCTCGCCTTCTTCCAAACAGAATCCCCCCAGTGTTGGGAAAGACAATGGACTCACAAAAAGCCTGCATTTCCTAGCTGACCTTACACACAGGGGTGGCCAACGTGATACAGAAAGTCATTGGCTACTAAACGACTTAATTATTTAAAGAAAAAAAATTTTCCTTAAATTTAAGGGAAAAAATATTTAAACAGGATATATTGCACACATTTTATTTTCTGTATGTGATGATGTTTTGTTTTTACTTCTTAAAAAACATTTCCAGGGTGGAGAGACTGCCCCCACACCTTGGCCAATTCTCAGAGAAAGCAAAGGCATGCCTTTGATACGCAGAGTAACCCACCCAGAGCCTTCTCACCTCTGGCCTGTAACACCAGGAGACGACATTGTTTTGCCTTAATCATCCCAGGACCAGGTACCAGGCAACTAGACACCACCCCTCTGCAAAATTATTCAAACTAATCAATCCTAAACTGTTCACCTTGCCTTGCCTTGCCTTGCCTTTCCCAGTAAACCCCAGTAAAGGCTCTGGTCAGAACCTTTTCCTCTCCCCTGTCTCGCCCATGTGGCCCTGTGTGGTGTGCCCTGCCTCTGTCTCTAGGGTATGTGAATACAATAGACTTTGTTTCCCTCAACCTTTCCTCTCTCTCTCTCTCTCTGTCTCTTGCGGCCACACTCCATCACATAAAAAAATGCAAAATATAGGATTGATTCAGATGGTAACTGCTCTATTGCTGTTACCTGTCTTTTTTTTTTTCCCTCCTTCTTATTTCTGGAACTATGACATGATGATTAGAGCTCATCATGAACTGACCCTGACAATAGGACCCAGGACCTAAGAATGACAAAACAAAAAGAGAAAAGGAACTGACTCCTTGATGACATCACTAGGTAGTTAAACCAATCCTGAGCAACCTACCTCTGAATTTCATGTTATGTGAGAGAAAACTCCAACTCTTTCTAGTTAAAAGCCACAGTTATTTCAGGTATCTGTAACCAGGAGCCAATGCAAGCTCTAACTGATACAATGGCTCTTTGCTCTCCTCATGCTATTCAACCTCTTCAAAACGCCCTTCCTCCCTCTACCTTCCAGTTCTCCACTTTTCAAAATACTACTCAGTCTTCAAAACTGGGCACAAATGCCACTTCCCCCTTCCATGGCTACTCAATGCTTTGCTTTCCACCTGCGTAATAGCAGTACTGAAGCCCAACAACGGGCTCTGCCGTCTATGAGCCATGACACTGTAAGCACGTCTTTAACCTCTCTCTAAGACGGATTTCCATCATATGCAATGTGGGGGTGGAGAAAGTCCTGAGTCATATCATTATTGGAAGAAATAAATGAGATAAAGTATGTGAAACAGTATAATATGTAGCATACAGTAAGTACTCAATAAATGATTCTAGTGATCATTATTATTATTGTCATTATACTTGTGTCTCAGTTAGTTGGCTATAGATCTGTCTCACAAATGGGATAAAAGTACTTTGAGGGTGGGGCCAGTGACTCATTCTACTCGTCATCCCCACAGCACCTAATTTTAGTTAGATGGATGGATGAACCCATAAAGGGCAGCACTGTGCTAACCAACATGGTAACGGCCAGGAAAGTGTAATGCATTTGCCCAAAGACTTCCTTTAGACAACGGAAAAATTAGAAAGCAAACTTGACAACACGCCATATGAACATTTTCTCAATTATGGCCCATTCATTTCAAATATGGTTTTGTCTGTTTACAGAGGCTTTTGTCACTTGCAAGTTGGTGGAAATAGTGACATGCTTGGGCAACTCGAGCAAGCTCCTTGTGTGACAGAAGGGAAAACATGCAGCCCCATTTTGCATCAGGCAGTAGTAGCCACGGTGAGAAATTAGCACCTTTTTTGTGCTTCTGGAATGAAACAAAAGACAACGTGCAATAAAAAGGCTAGCTCAGCCAGGAAAGGTCACACATCTCCAAAACAAAAGAAATAGAAAAGCTCTGCATTTACAAAGCACATATGCCCCACAGAAACCAGGCATCTCTTTTCTTTCCTTCCACCTACCCTGGCCCGTCTGATCCACAGCACAGAGTCCACACCCCAATGTTGGAAATCAAATTGAAAACATCAACAGAGAAACCCAGCTGAGGATTTTTAAACCCCTGTGGGTTCACTGCTCTGTGGTTTCTCACTGCTATTAGTTAACCGCAGCTCAAGGTCTTCTACTTGAGTCTCTGGTCTGGTACTGTCCACAAACACTACTAGTGTCTGGCAGGTAGGTGCACCGACCACAGTTCTGTGGTTCCCTATTCGACTGCATCCCGCAGCCACAGCCCAGTCCACATTAGGGGAGGCAACTCTTGGTGCCGGAAAGGACCCTCTAAGCAGTCAAAGCATCTTTGTCACCAGCCTTCTTGCTCCTTCCATGGTTGATTCCATTTTCTTGACAAATTGGGCTACTATTGAAGTTGAAGTAAAATCTACTTTCCAGATCAGACATTTATCAGGAAGTGTTTCAGACTTCCTCATTTTAGAGAACCCTTATAACATCACATGGAACTGGGTCTCCACCAGGAACATCCCGTCCTAAACCACATATTCCCTGAAAACTTGGCATCCCAATTTCAGCATGAGGACCTTCCAGCTTTCAGAGTAACTGACAGAGAATGATCACGTCTTATGTGTCTTACTGTTGCTCACTCTATAATACATACATTGCATTGCATAAGTAAGGCAGACGTTACAAACTCATGCTCTTGTGCAATTCTGGAATAAATCTGATCCAGGATCCTGAATGTTAATGTAGCAAAAATGTGATTAAGTCTTTTCTAGAGCTTTTCCCTGTATGTCTCATTCAAATAAACATCAACTCAACCATCAAACATAATTTAAGAAGCAATTAAAATATTTACTAGAGTCCTTCTAAAAATACCAAAGGGGACCTAACTCCAATAAAATGTCTTAAACTCCTGCTTCCCTGTCTCTCTCTCTTTCAAAGTTCCTCAGACTCTGCAGTAGCCCCTGCGCTGTACTAGCTGCTCACTCTGAGCTGCCCCAAATGTTCTCCCAGCTGGTCCACTCCCACCCCCTGCACTTCTGATTATTTCCTTCTACTAGTTTTATTCCTTTCTAGGATAAAATCTCAGTGACCTATTTGGCTTCCTCCAATTCCAAAGCATTTTTCCACAATATTATAATTATCAACATAAATTTGTAGGATTCAAGAAGCTCCAAAGGCTGTTAATAGTGCTATATTTAAATTTGTTGTTCCTATTCCATGAAGTATTTGCATCCTAACTATATGTTCAATATAAGCCCCGTGGAGAATGTGCTGTTTAAAAGAGCAGGGAAAGGACCCCGTATTATTAAATACCTAAACCATTTAAAAATATATTTGTAAATCATGAAAGCGAACTTTAAGTTCCACTGGGTTCTAATAGGTCAATGGGCATTTATCAACACACACACAACACACAAAAGAAAAACACTTGCTCTTTGATGAGCTTGCCTCTCATTTATGTGCTACCTCCAGCCTTTGAGACTTCCACTTTTCATTTTACTTATAGTTATGGATTTCACAATAGTCAACAGTTTTACTTTGTGAACAC
The DNA here is from genome assembly GCA_963575035.1 of Avahi laniger. Classification (NCBI taxonomy): domain Eukaryota; kingdom Metazoa; phylum Chordata; class Mammalia; order Primates; family Indriidae; genus Avahi; species Avahi laniger. The sequence continues at coordinate 32,257 of CAUYSK010026438.1, read as the reverse complement.
TACACTTTTTATCTTGGTGCTTAATGATACTAACTTTTCATATTAGAATAAGAAAGCAAGGGTATCTAAGTAAGAGAGCAGGAACACCTGAAAAAGGCATGGCTGTTTGCCAATGTTCCCACCTGCATTAAATCACTTGTTTATATACATAATCGCCAAGGATCCACTTAAAAGATGCTCTCACTCCAATTGCCACAAGGCTGCCGAAGTGATGACTGTCGGAGAAAAACTCTGCAGACCTCACCTGGCTTCAGCAAAAAGCACAGTTCAGGGACTCAGCCTCTCCCACCCACCACATTCCATGCCCATGTAATTACCAAACAACTTTCCTACTCAAACAAGGCTTTTCCCTTTCGGAAACACTGAAATTCAAAATCAAATAACAGTGAGACAAGGATGTTGACTATTCACACAGCGCACAGCCTGGGTACCTCATTTTCTCTCTCCATATTTTGAGACACATTCTTGCAAGAGAATTTTTCAACAGATCCTAGAAGAAGAAAAGAAATTTAGCACTTAAGACAGGAGGAAACCAAACAGTGACATATCCCTCTAGTCTAATGAGCAAATATCACTGCTATCCCAAGGAGGTTGTAAGTAACCACATTCGATTCAAAGAAAAGAAAACCTATCCAGGGAAGTTGTGACAATTCTGTGGATTTCAAACTTTCAATCATTAAGAAAATCAATTTGCTAACAAAGACTCCAGAAAAGATCACGGCCTTTCGGCAGACAGAGCTCATCTTAGTTTGATTACATGTTCCTATTACAGAGCAATGAACTAGCAGGCACCAATTATAATCTCCCGAAGAAACAGTCCCTTCCACTTGATAGCTATTCCTTTATTACTTCTTGACAGTTTAAGAATAAAAGGATATCGGGTGATAAAAACAGGAAAGCTACTGGATGAATTTACTAATTTCATCTGACAATTGTAAGGCACATTTTGGTCACAATTTTCAGGCATCATTTTTAAAACACTCATAATCTTTGGGAAAGAACCACATGGTCTGGGATTATATGGAGGCTAGAAGACCCCTCTACACCAACCGTTGGAGAAACAGGAAGCTTAAAGGTTAAAAGCCTTGACCTTGACCATTCTTTTCCTTTGAGGAATTACTGGCATCAATGTATCAAATTGCTGTCCACTTCCCCCCACCTCCCTTACCCCTTGTCAAAAAATATTTTCTTTGCAATAACTTGGCTTCAAACATTATATACCAACATTAATGTTAGGGAAAGCTGGGTGAAAGGCATACAAGGACTCTTTGTAGACTTGTTGTAAATTTTCTGTAAATATAAAATTATTTCAAAATAAAAAGTTAAAAAAACAAAGTAGTTAATGACAACAGTGATAAAGATTGCTGACCATAGCAGGAACAAGCACAGCGAATTGCTCTGTGTTGGCTGAAGCAATGAAGAGAGCAATTTCATTGTGAAATGCAAACTGATATTTTATTATAACAATTTCTTACAAAAATGTCTTTACTACTGAATAGCCATGAAAATGGGTATTGGCCAATGTGTTGAGGATTCTAGTGAGAAAGAAGTTTTAAGCTCCAAAAGTTAATGAATACATCCACTCCTATGCTAGACCTCTTAGAGATTTGAAGTCCGGAACGGAATGCGTTTGCTGAGCAGAACTGTTGGAATTCTTTGCCTCTGGGATCCAAGTGCAGGAGGAATAGTGGCCACAAGGGAAAATGAGACAGAGAGGAACTGCCAAGCCCAGGTGTTTGTCCATCAGACTGAGCTCCCACGCTCCAAGCAGGCAGCCGTGGTGCCATGTCCCTGCCCTGCCTGCCCTCACGTGCCTTAACCAACATCACACCCCACATCAGACCTGCAGTAGGGCAATGCAGAAACCCATCCCTGCAATGAAAGATTAGAAAAGTGAAGAATGCGCTCACATCCCTGTCTGAAGTGTAACTACCTCCAGCTATGTAAAATTAGAGAAAGAAGAAAATTTAAGTCCTGTGGACACTTACCCTATGAACATCATTTCTCCAGCCTCACTATGACAAATGAACTTTTATGCAGAAAAATTAGTATTTCAATGAGATTTAGAGAGAAAAATCTATTCCTGGAGTAGGCAGAATTCAGATCCTCTCCACAATTTGGATCAAACGAAGCAGTGCCTAGCACAGTGTTTGGTACACAGCACGTGTCCACTAAATGGCAGTTTCCTTCCTCCAAGTGGCCTCGTGACTACAGAGCCATATATTAAAATACTTGCTTCTTTGTGGTAATAACTGAGACAAGGAGAATCACATATATCTTTAAAAAGCAAAGATAAAGAACACAAATTAGGCAATAAATGGCTAAAGACAAACCAGCAGGGACGGAGAAATATGGCATTTGCATAAACAGGTGAAACAGTTAGACTAAAGTCTGATGACAGAAAAGGTATTTTATATTAGGTCTGTTCAGTCACAGCCAATAAAGACCCTCCAAGCATCAAAAAGAGTCAGCCTATGAAGTTCTAGGATATACGGGCCTGGGTGGGCTAAAAATGGAAGTGCTTACTAATTCTTCAGATTTTGTAATAAACTTTTTGTTACAGAATAATTTGGTTGTGCAGGAAAGCCCTAAAGGTAATAGAGACAGGTGTCCGCCGCACCCCATGTTGCCTGTTACCATCTTACATTACCAGGGTGTATTTGTCACTACTAAGAAACCAATGTTGGAAAAATTACGATTAAATAGACTCCATGTTTTATGTAGATTTTAATAGTTTAATAGTTTTTCCGCTGATATTCTTTTTCTGTTCCAGGGTCCTATCCAAGATAGAATATAATATTACATTTAGTCATCTCATCTCCCTAGGTTCCTCTCATCGGGGACAGTGTCTCAGACTCTTCTCATTTTTCATGACCTTGACACTTTTGAGGAGTAATGATCAGGTATTTTGCAAATTGTTCCTCAATTTTGGCTTGTCCAGTGTTTTTCTCCTGGTTAGACTGGGGTTCGGGGGGGGGGGAGGAGACACACAGAGGTGCAGTGCCCTTCCCCTTCATGTGGGTAGGAGCTGTCAATCTGACTTGCCACGGAGGATGTCAGCCTCCACCACCTGTCCGGGATAGTGGCTGCCAGGTTTCTCCACTGGAAGGTGACTCTCTTTCCCTTTTCCTACTCTAATATGTCACTTACTACGGCCACACTCAAATCGGGGGACACGGGGACTAAGTTCCACCTCCTTATTATATAAATTAACAATTATTACAAAAATTATTTAGAATTCTTCTGTAGGGAAGGTTCCATCTCTTTGCTACCACTTATTTATTCACTCATTCATTTATTCCAGGGTGGCTCATGGATATTTATTTTACACTTTCCATTATAACCTACATTATTTTTTTTGTTGCTCAAATTGCTCCAGCTTTGATCAGCTCTTTCAGGATTACTCCTGTGTCCCTTTGACCTGTGCTGTTTTTTGAGCTATTCTTTACTTTCTGGTACTACAGGATATTCCAGGCTCATTTTGTATATTCCCCGTCCCAGCCCTAGAATGGCCATTTCTCCAAGGAGGCCTGGTTTCCTTTACGAGAAACCGGAGTCAGAAAACAAGACTCACGCACTGGGTGTTGCCCCCTCACTTTCTGCACTCAGAGATCACATTGAACTGTCTATGCTAGGCTTAGCCTTCCTCTGGAGCATGCTCTTGGTCCAGGAAATACACTTGGTCTGCCAGTATCTGCTTACTGAATTGAGGCTGTCCTGCATCAGAGGCGACCTCTATGCCTCTGGCTTCATGCTTCTACGTGGTGGGACTTCAGTTTGACTAATTTCCCTGCCCTCTCTTACACTCATGACTCACCTCAAAGGAATGGAGTGAATTATCTCTTCAGGGATTTTGAAAGAGGAAACTAAGTCTGCCCAACCCCTTCAAAGCTCTCTTTTTCCAATGTGCCCAAAAAAAGAGCTGGGACTGTAGTCAGCTGTCTGAGAGTCAGGAGGGGCCAGGGTGTCTAACAAGCCGACAATCTCATTTAGGGTGGAGGATGAGGAGGCCAGCCATGGCCATGCTACAAAGTCCATCCCTCATTCACTCAATTGTTTGTTCCTTAGTTAACATGGGCTTATTTACCTCCTACGCATGCCAGGCACTGTTCCAGGCACAAGTGACACAGCAGTGGAAACACAGGCAAGTAAAAAACAGATTTCCTGCCCTCATGGAGCTAACATGTTAGCAGGGGAATAAAGACAATAAACAAAAATAAATATGTGAAGGTCACGTGGCTACGAGTGGCATGCAGAGGCGGGGTGAACCTGCAGAGAGCACAGGGGTGTGCAGAGCGTGGTGAGGGCTGGGTGTGCAGGCCACGAGCTGTGAGCGATTCAGGAAGTCACTGATGACTTTGAGCGGAGGAATAATATATTTCTTTTCCTTTCTCTCTTTTTAGGGATCACTCTGACTGCCACGTTTAAAATAGCCTGTTGATGGGATTAGTGGGAAGGCAAAAGGCAAGAGAGAACACAGACAACCAGCTGGCAGCTCTTGCAAGAATCTAAACCAGAGATGATGGTGGCTTGGACCAGGGTGGTGGCAGTAGACACGGCACAGGAAAGAGAAGAAGCCTCTGATTACTCCAAGATGTTTGGCCCGAGTGACTGGTGGGCGGAGTCGGACTTGACCTCGATGGGAAGAGTGTGGGAGGAGCAGGCTGGAGTGGAAAGGATCAGGAGTTCCATTCCAGACATTCCAAGTTAGCAATGGCAAGGAAAGGATGAATGTCAGGTCTCCAAAGACCTGGTCTCCCCAAAAACTGCTTCCTCAGAAACAGCAGATTAAGATAACAGGGGAGGGATTGTGTACTTGGGTTGGGGGGCTATGGGCTGGCATGCAAATATTGGAACTGCAAATAACTAGAATGATAGAAAACGTTGACAGGAAAAGGAAATTTGACTTCTCTGTGTCAAGGTGACCCCAGGAACCTTGGCTCTCATCCACGACAGCCTTGCACACCTCAAGAGGGAGACAGGGCAAAAAGGGCTGCTATGTGGGTCACTACCGGGCCTCTTCATAAGATGAAGATGCGGTGCCTGCCATACCCCCTGTTTTGAATTCTGCTATAAAGCCATCGGAACATAATATTAAAACCTATTTGCGTCTTATGAGTCTGATGCCAATTTGAACCCATAATCACATCTGTGCTGCTACATAATAAAGTGGATATTTTAATCTCTCCTTGTCTGACTTCTTTAATTTCATAACTAGGAAGGAAACAGAGAGGTACTATTACAATTATTGGCTCCCTAAATTTCTGACATCTGAGTGAGAGATTCCTTCAGGCTGTGATTTGTGCAAATCAGTCTTCGTAGTAACTTAGAAGGCAAGAAGTTAACTGCAGACATGAAAATCCAACACCATCAGATCAATTAAATCTTTACCCGACACTTGGAATGACAAAATTTCTCTAGTGCTGCTCCTTTGATCATGAGCATATGGTTCCCTAAACAGAAAGAAAGAGCTCTTCTTCTGTGACAGTGGTCACTGAAAACACTGGACCAAATGGCCCACGGCAGAGGCTAATGCACAGTAAGTGGACCCAGGTCCCACCTTTTCTGAGGAAGGCTGTGCTCTCACAAGGGGCAGAACAGTTATGGCCACAGGAGTGGCCTAACCACTTCACAAGGCCTCTCCTCCACCACTGCGTCAACACAGTGGGAGCCACAGAAAGACTGATCCACAGAGAGGTCTTTGCTGAGGTTCTGATGGGTCTGTTGGTCCATTATCACACAGAGCTGCTGGGGTTGAACCTGACACTTCCTCCATCCTCAAGCGGTGGCAAGAGGAAGAGAAGTGAGAGCATATTATCAAAAGTGATGCTGGTGGCATTCAATCACGGTTCTGTAAGAAGGAATTTTTGAAGTCAAGTTTTTGTTTTTTATTTCAGCATGTTATGGGGGTACCAGTGTTTACGTTATGTATACTGTCCTTGTCCCACCTGAGTCAGAGCTTCAAGCGTGTCCATCCCCCAGACGGCACGTTTCATACTCATTATGTATGTATATACTCATCTCCCCTCCCCCCACCTGCCTGACACTCGATGAATGTTATTCCTGTATGTGCACTTAAAAGTCAAGTTTTAAAACTTGTTCTTGAGACCACAGATATTATGAGCTCTCATCCAAAAGTAATGCTAACATTTGAGCAGTTGGAGACTCATGGATCTAGGCATCCTTTCTTCACCCCTCCTTATCAGCTCCTCCTGGATTTTACATTTTAATTGGGTCTGGCACATGCAACTATTCCCTTTTTGTTTCCGGTAGCCTGACAGATTAGACCACTTGGCTTATTAACAACTTGGCCACCTACCAACAGCACAAGCGCTGGGCTAAATCTCAGTGGAAGTTGTCTCCTCTCCATCGGCTGAGCCTGGTCCTGAAATGCTTTGAGATCTATGGCGAGGAAGGCGAAGGGAACGATTTAATTGCTCACGGCGGCAGTGGTATGCACTTGCTTATCAGAGAGAATCGCTTTTGGAAATTCACACGTACATCTCCTCAATGCCATCACAACCACACCCAGCTCAAAAAATCTCTCTCTGTTCTGAGAGACGTGCCTAGAACAAAATGACTTCTTGGACTATTTTATTTACTATAGCTAAGTGACCACAGTTCATCATCCCTTTCATATATCTACATCAGGAGTCCCCAAATAATGTTTTCTTTGTTAACCTACCCAATGACATATTGATATAATTTGGAAATAAGGAGCCACCTGACAACTATAACTACACAACCTTTATGCTAAAAGGAAACAGACAACTAACACACAATTTAGGTAAAGACTGCTCAACAGACTTCACCCCTTTCTCTCTACTGCCTACAAAATGCAGTGTCAACTATACTGTCCCTTTTATTTTGCATAGAAATCTCTTTCCTTATGCATAATTCAATGTCTCTCGCTTCCACTCTCTGCATGTCCTCACGCTGGCCTGGTAGATGGACCACCAAGCCAGCTGCCCCGATGGCGGACCCCAGGGAGCATTTTGTTAAACCACTGGACTGACTAATGCAGCGCCACGTGGAGATAAGGAAGTTGATTCTCAGAGGACAAACAACCTCAGGTTTCCTGCTACCGCTTCACACAGGCCATTTGCCTTAGCAGGCTGAGTCCCGCCTAATGGGCCTGGAAAACAAAACCCAGTTCTGCTCTCAGTGAGCCACAGCACAGAGCGCACTGCAGCCTCCTGAGCAAACGGGGATGAGGGGAAACAGCCCAGGAGAAGTAGCTTTCTGCACTCATGCAATTTAAAAAGTTACAGTTGGGGGAGAGGGATAAACCTAGAGAAAACATTTTACTCTAGAAAGAAAAAGTTAAGTATTTAGACAATGAAAGGAGCAAAAGGACTGCCCCAAAGCCACTCTGCGTACCAAGAGTCGTACACAACGCGACAACGTGACTGTGCTGAGCAGTGAATGCTTTCGTCCCAAATTACTTTTGTTATTAATTGCCATTTCGCCAACATCTCCAAGATCTTCCACCAGAGAAATAAGATGCAATGCTTTTTCAAAGTTTGGCAAGGGGTTAGGTCAGGAGACAAACTAGGTTGCGCATTTGGAAGGTGGAGGCTGAAAAGGTATCATTTGCCCCACATATTTTGAAGGTGTCTAGATAGACCTAATAAAAAAACAAAAGCGCCTATCATTTAGAAACTATTAAGACAACGTCAGGGTTTTTTTTCCTGTTAAATATCTGCTGTAGAGAGTTACATATTTTTAGCCAAAGGATGCGTGTCCATAGCCATCAAGGTGCTCACACTAGCGCAGCCTGTTTGCAGCAGGGGTTGCTAACACGGCCAGCCTGCGTGTTGCAACAGTGCCGCCCACCAGAGGCCAGGACGAGACTGTCACGCAGAGGACTGTTGAGGCCCATTCGGATTCCAGGAGAACCAAATACAGACTGAGGAAGAAACGAAGCACAAGAACATCAGTGAGTGACGCCAACACCGTCAGTGACACGCCAGCACAATGCATTTCTAAATCCTCTTACACAGGTTTCCTTCCATATACCGTATTCATAAAATCTCCAAAATAATCCTTCAAAGCAGGTGGGACAAATACTACACCCATTTTACAAGTGACTGAACTAAATCTCAGAGAGTGTTTGGTTGAATGTCAACCAAAGACACTCAGTGAACCAGTGGCAGGGCCATGACTCCTACCCAAGCCTTTAACTTCATTTTCTGAATTCCATCACTGGTTCAAGTATGCCAGAAGAAACCAAAAACAAAGGTGAGGAAATCTTTGGAAGAGTTTGCTTTAGGAGATACATCTGCAGAAGGTCCCTTGAGGCCAAACAACATAAACAATAAATGAGGGTTCTTGCCATCTCAGAAGAAAAGCAAAGCGACAGGGAGAGGTTGAGTACTGGTGTCACTGTGCTGTGCTAGACGGAATCTGAACAAATTTTCAAATAAGCGAACTATTTTTTCTGTTGCCCCACGGGTTTGAGTAGTGATTCTCTCACTTGCAATCTAAATAATCCTGATAGATCCAACACCATTGAGCACCTCACGACTCTCAACACAGTCCACACGTCCTACTCCATGCCTGCTCATGCTCTTTTCACCAACTGATACTCCTTTTCTCACCTGCTGAACTCCTATCTATCCTTCAACACCCCCTCACTTACCACCTGTTAAATAAAGCCTTTTCTGATTCCACCAGTACAACCACTTCTTTTTCTTTTGCTCCCCAAGCATGTTATTTACATTCTCTTACAAAACTTCATTCTCTGGAATAACTGTCTCTCCTTCCCCTGTACAGTATCTCATGCACCATAGACCTTCAATGCATAAGTAATTTTACCACATTGTATAAACTAGAATATCAACTAATTTCTCAGAATATCGCCAATGTTGACACTCAGCTATTTAAAAGGTTAATATTACATGACAAAACAGTAGTCAAACCTTGGCCTCCTATCTCCACGTGTATTAGATGAACACACAGGATCAGACATGTCCCAGTAATCCCTATAGCCAGTCGTTCTGGATATTATTTTGGGGGTAGCAGAACATAAAAGTATAAAATAAAAAATTACAACTCCTACAGTTCCATATTAAGCACATAGATTTTATTTTGCAGATGTACTCTGTTAATTGCACTGATGGAAGCCATATTCCTCAGCTTCCCAAATCTTACAAGAATATTATAAGTATGCTTTAATCTGTGTCTTCTACCATTTCAGCTGTTTCTCAAAATACCTTTGGAATTTTATATTTTACTAATGTTTATAATACATCATGTAACCTAGTTCCAAAACATAAGGAAAGAGAATGAATTCAAATAAGAATTTTTTTTTTGCATAAACATCCAGCAAGGTGTTTTATATTCCTAATCTGGGTTTATTCTATGAAATAAAAATGAATTAATCATTTCCTATCTACACAGCACTCAAACTGGAGAGGCAGGTTCTATTTTCTAATGCTTGGTTATTAAAGTGTATTTCAGATGAAAGGCATAAAAGTGCTTATTTCCATGCAAACTACTAGACAGCAAAATGAATGGAACTCTCACGCTCATGGAAAATGCCAGCACCTGGGAGAGTGATGTATTCAGTCAGAAGAATGCTGTAGCTTTTACCTTTCAGAATAACTGTTTCGTATGATTATTTTTAATTAGCTAATGGATTTTGGTCTGCCAAAATAAAACTAAAATTGGCATAGTATCTTACAGTTTATACTTTATTCTGATAATTATCCCCATTTTATGTTTACGGAAAATGAAGCCTAGAGGTGGAACAGCGAGTGCACGATGAAGCCAGAAGCCTGTGTGTCACCCCAAAGGGCCGTGTGATACATTACACAAGTGCCAGCAAACTTGCTGCTCATGAGACCTTTTTGCCCAGCTCTGATTTCATACCGTAGTTGCCTTGAGGTTCCCAAAAGCTGTTTTCTTATGGAGCTGCCTCTTCCGCACAGCCTCGCCCTTGGGGGTGGGCGCCCCCCTCACCTTCCTCTGCTGCATGGCTCTAGCTCCCATCTCTCCACTCTTGGGCCCTCCCATCTGGGCCGGTCCCTCCAGACCTGCCTTTCGCTTGGAGATGTGATGACTGACTGAGTCGGACAGTCCAGGCCTCTGGAAAGGCAAAGAGGGGCTACCCTCTTCTAACAGAGATCCCTGCTCTTGTCCAACACATGCAAATACTAACAGTATGTCTCCAGTACACTGGCCCTTCACTCTGGAAGACGTGATAGGTCATTACTCCAAAAGAGGCTGTCGCCAGCATCCCGAAGTGGGAAGGATCCCTTCAAAGTAGTTTTGAAAAAGTCTCTGGAAATGGGGTGACTTGAAGGTGAAGGCTTTTCCTTTTTCTCTGGAATTGTTTCTGTAGTCACCATTTGGGATGTCTGCACTGATCTGCTGTCCTGTGCAGGTGGTGGCAATTGGTCAACCCAAATGCTGCCACACACATCACCTGCATCTGCAGTGGGTTCCTGGCAGATGCTAGAGCCTGAACGTATGTGACAGGCAACATTCTCCCTGGGGTCCTCTAACACAGTCAGCAAGAGGGGGGAAATTGAGAGGCCAAATAACTTTCAGGCTGTGCTACATCAAATTGCCTCTGAGTCATCGCAGGGAGCCCACGTTCAACAGAACTCTGCACATGACTGTTCTGACCGCCACTTGGATTTCCCCCATGAGAGTCTCCCTTTCACTCTTTGTGATGGCTTGTGTCCACTCATTTTTATGGTTAATATCGGTTTGAAGGGTCCCCAAAGTGAACCTCACATTTTCTGATTCCTGGCTCCTTCCGTTGTGGCTGTCACGGGAGGCGTGCATTGGCCCTTAAGCAGTCTGGATGTGTCCTCACCTCTGGGGCTGTCAACCCTGCACCCAGCTGTGACATCCCTGGGTGACTCCACAGGCTCTGCTCCTCTGAACTCCTGCCTGACCTTGGCTTCCTTGTCTCTGCAGGGGAGGAAACACCACTTTCCAGCACAGTGGGTTGTGACACCAGCGTGCTGTCACTTGTGGGAGATACTGAAATTCCTAAAAATTCTCTGCACTTCCTGCCTGGAACACCCCCATCAGGGCTCCCTTCCCTCCCCCAGGTTCATCTAAAGCTTCCTCCTTTGAGCTGACAGTAGAGGCCAGAAGTAACCGTTCCTGAGCTGGTTCTTTCCAGTCTCCTCTAAAATGTTCCTTTTTTCATACGCATGTCTGAGCTGTGGCTGAACCCCCAGCCTCTCAAGAGACATCTCGTCCTCACTGAGGTTCTAAATATGTCTATTTCCTGCTCCACCCTACTTTTTCTGAGCAGAATCTTCCTGCTTAAGATTCTCAGCAGAGGACACGGCAGCTCTCCCCCTCTCTCTCTCATTCCTAACCGCAGTTTCTTGCCGCCCACAAGACTGATTGACAAGAAAATCTTTCCTCAGGAAGGAATTGGAAAATTCTGAAGACAAGGTCATTGAAGGGAGCTTACAGAGAAGTGATGACTATGCATTTGGGCACTGGAGTGGATCTCCGAGCAGAGGATTAGATGGTCTCAGGTGAGCCTTTCTCTTACTTCCTAGAGCTTTTGAACTTTGGCAAAGGTTACACCAAAGGAGTCCCAGAGAAATACTGGAACTCTTCAGCCCATGCTCTTCAGGAGAGTTGGACAAGAACTTCTTGGCCCAGTTTATGCCATGTCTCAGCTTCTGCGTCTCAGGGACCAAGGCAGCAGCCGGCACATGGAGATTGGGTTCAGCCAGGCGGCTCTTCCTCTGGGCTCGTTCTGGGCTCTCTGGTCCCAACATGGCTCCGCTTCTCCAGGAGCCACTTTGGACACTTCGTGGATCAGAGGTTTCTTCCATTTGCTGCACGATGATGTGACACCTGAGGCCTCCCAGCCGAAAGGTCTGACGTCCCCTGGGGCTCATTGTGGTGTCCTGGGAAGCTGTCGACACTGGTTGGCTGTCGTCACTGGGAGAATCACCCTGGAGGATCCCAGAGCTTTCACAGGAAGTCACACGCTTGGCCCGAAGTGCTTCAGGTCATGAGGAGTGTCTGCCTCATTCTGTAGAGTCCAGTCGGTGAGGAGGGTAAGGGATTCATCTGCAGATAAAAAGAAAGAGACTTTTTTCTAAAAACACCTTATGGTTGATTCTTCTGGCTATCATGTCACCCTACTATGTCAACATTAGTTATTGAAATTTTCATAAGTATTTGAGGGCAGTTTTGTAACAACAGCAGGCAAGTAAGGTCCTGAAAGAAACAGAAAGAAAAACTTCACCATTAGTATTTTATCACGTTCAGTCACGTTACGGGTCTTAGTCATTGAATAAGAAAGGTTAATTTTTTTCTTTTGCAGGTAATATGTGCCAATTAAGTAAATATAAGGTAGATGACTTTAAAAAAAGGATAACCTGGTTGATTTCAAGATTTTGCCACTTCTTTTCTTTTTTTTACCAAGTGTATAAGTTACTTTGATTTCTATAAATGGCCTTGGAATTTTAGTATACAAGCACACAAGGAAGAAAGCTTCAGAGGGGAAGGAAGGAGAAAGAAGAAAAGACAGGAAAATGTATTTGGACCCACTTAAGTGCAACCATCTCATGCCAATTTATCCTTCCTGCATCTCCTGCCAACCTAGGGAGGAACAGAATGATGAAGATGGACAGAAAGAATCCAGAAAGCAGAAAGTGACCTCAGGGTCACCTGCCACTCTAATATAGTACTCACCAAAACTAGTCCCCTGGCAAATTTGCACTTAAAAAATAATAATAATAACACACCAGAGCCCTTTATCCCTGATGTAGGCTACATGTTACAAAGCAAAGCTCCTCTTTCTTCCTTCCTCCTCCCCCTAATTCACCCAAGTCTCTCCTGAGGCACCTCCAGCAATTGAAAATTACTGATATAAAAAAATACCCTTATATGATAGAATTATTCAGTATATTTTTGCCATACACAGTAAGCTGCTGGAAATTTCTGAGTAAAGAAAATAACGAATGCACGCATGACTCATGCTAATAACTTAGAGATTTACACCCTGTATGTGAGGCCATTTTCCATGTGTTCTTTCCTTTGATTTTCATCGTGACCCTAACAGGGTTTTAGATGCCATAAGTGAGGTTCCAAGGGTGTGAGGGATTACACTTCTGATCCCAAGTCCAAGGCTCTTTCTTCTACTTCATTGTGAATCTCAGGTACACAAATGTGACTTCTGGTCCCACCTAGTGCTCCATGGTTAAGAACTCCCCATTAAGGGGGTAGGACCAGCTTTTCTTCCCAAAGCTTCATGAGAACCAGGACATTTTGATGGGGCTTTTCTGATGTTAAAAAAAAATTGCTGTGGTTTTGTTACCAAGAACTGTGTGAAACAGACATGTCTGAACTTTTCTCCATCCCTGTCCCAGCCCTGACATGAGCCTAAGAAGGATTGAGAGCATCTGTCCCAGACATCACCTGATGTTGTTAAATGCCCATTTGGCCTCATCAAAATGGTCCCAATTTCAAAAGTATTACTTAAAACATTTGGTAACCACTCCATGCTCTGGTCTAAAACCAAGGCTCTTAATTCAGCCAACATTTATTGGGGACCTACCATGTGGTATACATGGGAGGATCAATGCATACAGCTTAAATGCTTGGGGTCTAGAGCAGGGAAAAAATGCATGGCTGCTGTGTTGAACATGCCAGCTGATTCTGATTTGGCTACACAATGATCAATATACCAGACTTGGCTCATTTTTTTTTTGCAAAAATAAGCATGTCAAGTACTCATAATTTTATATTAGCCTTTCTGTCTTCCTAAAAATGGTAGACTGCATGACCCTGGAGTGTAGGACTTCATAAACCCCCACCCAACATGACTTCCTTTGAAGTATCTCTGATTCCTATCAGTGGGTTTCTCCTTCCCCATGCATGACATCACCTCAGCTTCTCAGACTTTTCTTATGTGGCAGAATCAGGCTCCGTTCCAGCTCCTTCCCACTCACATTCCTGGAGGTCCCTCCGGTTCCTGAAATCCACTCCATCTACAGGGACAACTGGGGGAAGGGGAGTAATAATGAACATTCTTCCCGTTAGATGAGCAAAAATAGTGCAGTGTGACATGTGTGGCAGTAGGAGCTCAGGATGCTGGAGGTGTCCATTGGAGGGGCATCTCCACAGACTTCTGGAGGGGCAACACCTCGTCTGAGAGCCGAAGGCTGTACCAAAGTTAGCCCAGCCAAGAAAAGCAAGGGAAGAAGGCTTCAGGCAGAATAAGTTGACAACCTGATACTCCATCATCCCTGAATACTTTAGATTTTCAATAAACAAAGACATTGTCGTTCATAACTTCCTATACAAAGCCAGGAAGGTAACATTGATATATTAAGGCGGTCATTCCTTGGACCTTGTTCCATGTTCACTGACTGTCCCAAAAATGTCCTTTCTAGCAAAAGAATTCTATTCCAATCCACATGTTGCATTTAGTTGTCATGTCTCTTTGGTCTCCTTCAATCTGGACAGATTCTCACTCTTTCCTTGACTTCAGTGATTTTATCTAACTTTTAAGGTAGCCATGTCTAGTCTCTCCAATTAGGGTCCAAGTTCCTTGAGGACACATATGGTATGTATGGGTTTTTTGTACTCCTAGAACACCAAGAACATTTTTATTCACATAGAAGATGCCCCATAAGTAACTGACCAACATACATGAAGTCAGCCAGCTGGCAAAAGTGGCTGTGATTCCACTAGGATATTGCATTGGTTGTTCTCAATAGCAATAAAACTCCCAGCGAGCCTGGTTTTCACATTCTAGCAAAGCCAAAGAATGGGAAGACTCTCTTTTCCTCAGTTCCTGACTTGTCCCTTTTCTCTTTTGAAGCCAAGGATGTTTCATTCTCAGCTGGCCCAACAGTCTCACCAAACCAGGCTCACTCATCAAGGAGTGGGAGACCAGAACTGTGGAAATTAGTCTGAAGGACATTTATGGTCTCAACTTTTTACCCATTTCTCATTGCATTGCACATTGCCTTGAATTGGCCTTATTCTCCCTCATGATTGCAGATAAGGGTGTTGTTAGGATTATGATGGGATAAAGATGACATGGCTTTGGTCTAGACCAATTGTGCCTGTCACTTGTTAGAGACAGACACTCAGATTCAGAGATACTAGGACCACAGGCAGTAAGGGGCCAATGAGGGAACCTGTGGCTTTTGAAAGTCTGGTGTTCTGTCCACAGATTTCTGACCACAAACAATAAAAGCATGAAGCCCCACTGTCAGGAATTTTACTACTGTACAGTAACTGCTAACACAAACCACTTAATGCTTTGAAAACAGAGGCAGAGATAGGTTAAGCAACTTGCTCAAAGTCACACAGCTTGTAGATGGGAGAGCCAGAATTCTGGCCCAAGCCTACTGGTTCCAGAGGCCTTGCTCTTAACTCTTAGATATACTCTCACTTTTCATTATTTTGTTTCTTCTGCGTTGTCATAACCAATGCACAGCTCAAGTTGTGTTTTTTAGATCTGAAATTTACAAACTATTCATTTAAACACAAATAAACTAGTCTGTCCACGGAAAATAAAATATCTGAAGCTAAATAGAAAATTTTTTTTTTAAATTACAGTTTGCAATTGCTTAAGAGCACGGTACAGAACTGGTAGGGTGCATATATGCAGACAAACAGATATTTGCTTAATAAATCTTTATTTCTTTCTTTCTTGAATGACAAGATTTCTCTTTGGACCCCAGCACTTCATTGCATCAATAGCTGTTCCTTGCAATTCACTGATAACTTCCAAGAATTAAGCTTTACCGCCCAGCCCCTTCTCAGACTGCAGTCTATACATGCCACCTACAGGCATGAAAAAGATGCTGGCTTTCTCCAGAGCAGCCAGCAGGATGCTTAACTGACTGTTGTCCAGGCAGAACAGAAGTCATGGCAGAGGCAAGACGGGTGGTTAGTACAAAACCTGGCAACACTGAGAGAATGTGGGGACGAGAGTGGTAACTGAATTGAAGGAAAGAAAACAGAAGCGTGACCATATTAAATGAAGGACTGGGAAAACTAGAAGAGTGTATTACTTACACACTGGAAACAGAGGTTGTCTTATGAAAGCCAAACCACACGCATGCTGGTAAATGATTAGAACACAACATAGATTCTTCTTCTGGGAAGATAAACCAGCAAATGAAACACAAGGTCTAAAAAAACACTACATATTCCACAGCAAGACTCTTGCCGCCCAAATCCAACAGACACCAATGTTCTGTTTCTGGTGCTTATACCATACCTTTGTCATCTAAAATAGCAAAACACAACAACCTGCAACTCCATCTCTGGCAAGCCTATAACAGAAGTAGCTGATGGATAAAACTCTCCTAGTTTTCCCAGCCCCTAATTTAAGGCCAGAGCTTCAAAGTTCCCTAAACCAAGACCCAGGTGAAAGAACCGTCCCCTTTAAATGAGGAAGTCTCCCAACCTCAGCATTTCATTATTATACTTGTGCTTTCCCTCTCCTCAACACACTCTTGTTGACTGGCTAAAGACTAACACAACTACAATCAGATTTTCACTATTAACATTTCGCTTAGGAAAAAAGGATTCTACTTCCCTTTGTCCACTACTTCAACATTCTGGATGCCTCAGCAGGTGGTATAGCATGCAGAAAAGGTATGGATTCTGCCAAGCATGGTGGCATGCACCAGTAGTCCCTGCTATTCTGGAGGCTGAGGCGGGAGGATTGCTCAAGACCAGCCTGACAACATAGCAAGATCCCAATCAGTCAATCGATACATAGATAAGTGCATACATACATACATAGAAAAATGTATGGCTTCTGGAGTCAGGCAAACAATCCTGGGTTTAAATCCCAGGTCAACTACAAGCTATCAGTGTGTCTTTAGGCAAGTAACTCAACCTCTGTTTCTTCATCCATTAAAAAAAAAGGTGGGGGTGGGGAGTGGGACTTAAACTATTGTCCTATCTCATGGTACAGGAATAAATGGGGTATAAAACATACTTAGGTGCCTGGTCCAGAAAAGGTCATTGTAAATGTCACTTATATTTCCTTCTTCTTCTAATTTATACAACAAATGCGAACACTCTGAAGCACTCACTGTTTTTGTTCCTTATTCATTTATCAAACTACTACTGTGCGCCAGAAACAGAACTTAATAAAACAAATGTGATTGTCCTCGTTCCCATGGAACTGAAGGCCAGGGGGAGAGGGCAGAAATGAAACAGCTCACCAATAAATGAATGCATGAATTTGGTGAAATTAATGGGGCAGAGGAGTGGAGCATGAATAAAAACTCCATTAGGGCAAAAGAAAATCAAGTTAAATTCAAAGTACTGAGTGTGACCTTGGAAGCCAGACCCTGCTGAGCTTGACTCTGGTCTCCACCCCTGGATAAGTTTCTGAAATTCTCTGTGCCTGCCTTTTCTCTTCCACAACATGGAAGTGATAACAGTTTCCCATTGGGTTACTGTGAAAAGTAGAGCAATATGCTTCCCTAGGACCCCCTCTTCTCTGTGAATACAATCCAGAATAGGAACCAGCTTTTTGAGGTGTCTAGATTTCCATTTAGCCGCTGGCCAGCTTGGACAGCAAACTGTCCCGAAGAAAGCACCCTGAATTAGAGGTCATCCAGGGTGCTGGCAGTCCATCGGGCCATTCCAAAATGAAAAGCCAACAGACCTGTAGGGTGGGCGCTGACTAGCTGAAACACGCTGACCAAGCTACCTGAAGCACCTTTTAAGGTATGCCCAGGCCGAAGGTTGACAAGCAGAGAAACCAGCACCTCCAGTCAGTGTGTCTCTCATAAAGGAAGTTAATTAGAATAGTTGTTCCAGCTTCTGAGCACCACACTCACCCCATATGCCGCTGAGAGCACAGCCTTCACATTCCCCACGGGCCACCTGAGAACCTGACCTCCCTCGTTGGGATTGGGCTGAGGCAGCAGCCCTGGGAGAGGAAGACAGAACTGGACAGTCAAGAAAGAGACAGGGTGTGCAAGGCCTGGAAACCCCCTCAGTGTGACCAGTTACATAAGCCACATACCTCTGCGTCCTCCTTCCCCACAGGACCGTGCAAAGGCCAGTTGGCAGGCAGGTAGACTTCCGGATTCTTTCAGCCAGCGGGTCAGTCTGTCTGCCCAAAGCATTCGAATCTGAAAGTAAAATGTTAAGGAAAAGTACTATAAAGACATGTCACACATATTCCCCTCCCCTCCAAAACAAACAAAAAAAACACTTAAAGTTTATTTTTAATAATGATCACAAGTACTCAAACTAATAAGCAATGATGATGATGATGAAAATAATAATAATAATGAAAGTTACTTCTTAGCCCGACGTCCTGGAGGAGACTGTCCCCTTGCAGGTCTGGCGGTGGGTGCCTGGGCAGAGAAGTGGCCTCTCACATCCCGCAGGATGCGGTCGCGGTGCGGCAGGGTCGCCACGGAAACCGCGTGGTGGGGACTGGGCGGGTAGCTGGGGTCTGGCCTGGAGGCGCCAGAGACATAGTTGGGGGCCGCGCGAATGGGGAGCTAAGAGAGTGACGTTGGGGTTCCCTTGACCCGCAAGAGCTCGGCCCCTTCCCGGGGTCTGGGAAAGGGAAACAGAAAGTCGCGACCCACTCCAGAATATTCAAATTTTGTCAGATGATTAGATCATGCTGGTCAGAAACCAGCTAAGATTTTGCTAATCAAAATCTCTCAGGAGAGGACCTGGAATCTGGATTTAACCAGGGGACATTTATAGGGTCAGGAGGTTGGTAGATGTTCCTTTAGCCTATTCTTTTTTCTCAACACTCCCCCACCCATGGTAAAAGAACCCACATTCCCGATTTCCTCCCCAGCGGCTCTCAAGCGGGTCCTTGGAGCTGGAAATGCTGGAGCCTATTCCCTGCCTTGAAATGCTATTGTAAGCTGAATGGAAGCGTCGCTGCTCTTCGCGGATTTCCCACTGGGGGGCAGCCTCGTCCTTCGCTCCCACTCATTCCCGAAAACAGTAGCCCGGAGTGTGGATTCTAGCTAATTCCAGCTGCAGCCTGGTTAGTATGAGCACTTCTGGAAAGCGGAGTTTGGATGCAGAGAAAGATGGCTCCTTAGGAGGAACGGGGCAATAGCAGAGCCCAGGACTTTAAACGCAAGAAGCTCTTAGCCCCGGTTCCTGGTCTGCACTTAGATTCAGAACAAAGAATCCACGCTCCTTGAGGTTAATACAAGTGCGCTGGAGGACAGATTTCTCAGCCCCCTGAGCCTCATTCTTTACTGGGTAATCAGGCGGGACTTCAGGATCGATGCAGACCACCCCTAGCTCTGGCCCAACCGCAGGGAACCATAAGTCTCATCTCACCACCTTTAGGAGGCAGGTTGGTGGTGAGATGGGACTCTTTATACACTAATGGGGAGTCCCATGGTATGGTCCTTTCTGATTGTAAAATCAGGACCTGTACTATTTGCATAGCCTCTCTTAGAGGTTTAGAGGACACTCAGCTCTATAGAATGGGGTAATCTACGAGTTTCTAATGCCTTAATGGGGTAATCTACGAGTTTCTAATGCCTTATGCATTTACCATGCCTTATTTTGATAACCTGTTTATAGGTCTGACTTCTGTGTTATGGCGTGCCTGGCATATAAAAAGTAAGAGCAGATTGTTCTCTATTAGCCTAAAATGTACTTCCTCCAATCCAAACTTCTGAATCATGAATTATTGCTAAAAGGGGCCGAGTGGGGCTGAGATGGTTAGGGGCAGGTGAACAGACTACAATATGTCCTTTAATATTAATATAATAAATGTTTTATATAAGAAAGGGGCCCAGGGTCAAATAAGTATGTAAAATGCTTGATTAAATGTATTTCTTAACTGCAGGACTTTTTTCAGAAACTTTAGCAAGCAACTATGCAATGTGATTCTTCAAGTTAAAGCCACAATGTGCAATATTTCTCAAATTTATTTCCTATGAAACCTTTTTTCTACAGTGACTTACAAAGCAACTATTCTGCAGGACATGCTTTGGAAAACAGTAAACTGGAGTAGCAATGGCCTCCCCATGAAGTTTCTGTAAGCAGGAATGGTATAGAGCTGTTGGACATTTCTGACTTTTCAATGTGGCAAAATAGATTTGGACCACCTTCTTCAGGAGGGGAACAGAAGTGGTCTTTTGAAACAGAAAAGGTAAAGAATTAACTTGGCAGAGAGGACACATTTATGTTTATGTTTCAGAGACTTGGCAGTCTTTAGTTATTTAATCTTCACAACCACTCTCTCAGATATTGGGTATTCCCATTTTATAGACAAAGAAACTGACACCCATGAATTTCTCAAATACCACATCCAAGCCCCCATAACTAGAAAGTCACAGGGCTGATGTTTGGAGCCAGATCTTCTTTAGCACAGTACACCGAAGAACCCAAGCCCAGTATCAGGACAGCCAGTAGGGACTGAGGGAGAAGAATTTTTTTTTTATGGTGACCTGAGTAATGAGTGATGAAGAGATGGGGTAGTCAGCATTCAAATAGTCAGCAGAAGAAAGCCCCCAGTGTTGGCATTTGATGGTGGGCAGGAGATAATCCTTCAAAAGATATATGGCCAGGAAAAAATGGGAAATTTGTTTTGCTAGAAGCTCAGTTGCAAATACAGGTATATCTCAAAGAGATTATGGGTTCAGATTCCAGATTATTACAATAATGCAAATTACAATAAAGCAGGTCACATACATTCTTTGGTTGCCCAATGCATATAAAAGTTATGTTTATACTATACTATGTTTATACTAAACTGTAGTCTATTAAGTGTGCAATAGCATTATGTCTGAAAAAACATACATAACCTCAATTAAAAAATACTTTATTGCCAAAAAGTGCTAACAATCATCTGAGCTTTCAGCAAGTTATAGTATTTTTGCTGGTGGAGGGTCCTGCCTCGATGTCGAAGTCTGCTGACTGATCAGGGTGGTAGTTGCTGATGGTTGAGGTGGCTGTGGCCATTTCTTAAAACAAGACAACAATGAAGTTTGCTGCATCTATTGACTCTTCCTTTCACGAAACATTTCTCTGTTTGATAGTATTGTACCCACAGTAGAACTTCTTTCAAAATTGGAGTCAATCCTCTCAAATCCTGCCGCTGCTTTATCAACGAATTTTATGTAATGTTCTAAATCCTTTCTTGTCATTTCAACAATGTTCACAGCACCTTCACCAGGAGCAGAATCCATCTCCAGAATGTACCTTCTTTTCTCATTCTTAAGAAGCAACTCCTCATCCATTCAAGTTTTATCACGAGATTGCAGCAATTCAGTCACATATTTAGGCTCCACTTCTAATTCTGATTCTCTTGATATTTCCACCATATCTTCAGTTCCTTACTCCACGAAAGTCTTGAACCTCTCAAAGTCATTTCACCCATGAGAGTTGAAATCAACTTCTTCCAAACTCCTGTTAATATTGCTATTTTGAAATTTGCCCATGAATCATGAATGTTCTTAATGGCATCTAGACTGGTGAATCCTTTCCAGAAAGTTTTTGATTTACTTTGCCCAGATCCAACAGAGGAATCACTGCATATGTCAGCTATAGCCTTATGAAATATATTTTTTAAATAATAAAACTTGAAAGTCAAAATTATTCCTTGATCCATGGGCAGCACAATGGATATTGTGTTAACATGCATGAGAACAACATTAATATCCTTGTACATCTCCATCAGAGCTCTTGGGTGACCAGGTGCATAGTCAATGAGCAGTAGTATTTTGAAAGAAATCTTTTTTTTTTTTCCCCTGAGCAGTAAGATCTCAATAGTGGGCTTAAAATATTCACTAAACCATGCTGAGAATAGATGTGCTGTCATCCAGGCTTTGTTGTTCCATTTATAAAGCACAGGCAGAGTAGATTTAGCATAATTCTTAAGGGCCCTAGGATTTTCAGAATGGTAAATGAGCATTGGCTTGAACTTAAAGTCATCAGCTGCGTTAGCCACTGACAAGAGATTCGGCCTGTCCTTTGAAGCTCTAAAGCCAGGCATTGAATTCTCCTCACTAGCTGTGAAAGTCCTAGGTGGCATCTGCTTCCAAGAGAAGGCTGTTTTGTCTACATTGAACATTTATTGTTTAGTGTAGTCACCTCCGTCAATGACCTTAGCTAGATCTGGATAACTCGCCGAAGTTCTGCATCAGCACTTGCTGCTTCACCTTGCACTTTCGCGTTATGGAGATGGCTTCTTTCCTTAAACCTCATGAACCGACCTCTGCTACCTTCAAACTTTTCTTCTGCAGCTTCCCTACCTCTCTCAGCTTTTATAGAATTGAAGAGAGTCCAGGCCTTACTCTGGATTAGGTTTTGGTCTCAGGGAATGTTGTGTCTGATTTGATCTTCTGTCGAGACCACTAAAACCTTCCTCATATCAGCAATAAGGTTGTTTTGCTTTCTTACCATTTGTGTGTTCACTGAAATGGCACTTTATTTTCCTTCAAGATATTTTCTTTTGTATTTACTTGGCTAACTGGGGCAAGAGGTCTAGTTTTCTGCCCATCTTTCTGCACGCCTTCCTTAGTAAGCTTAATTCTTTCCAGCTTTCGGTTTACAATAAGAGATGTTCACCTATTCCTTTCTCTTGAACACTTACGGGCCATTGTAGGGTTACTAACTGCACTAATTTCAATATTGTTCTGTCTAATGGAAGACACAAGGGAGGCCTGAGGAGAGGGAGAGAGAAGATGGAATGGCTGTTGGTGGAGCAGTCAGAACGCACACATATTTATGGATTAAATTCACCATCTTATATGGGTGTAGTTCATGGTGCCCCAAAACAATTATAATTGTAACATTGAAGATCACTGATTACAAATCACCATGGCAGATATGAAATGAAAATAATGCAAAAGTTTGAAATATTGTGAGAATTACCAAAATGTGACCAGAGACAGGAAGTGAGCACATGCTGTTAAAAAAATGGCACGGATAGACTTGCTTGACACAGGGTTGCTCCAAACCTTCAGCTTGTAAATAACACAGTATCTGGGAAGTATGGTGAAGTGAAGCACAATGAAATGAAGTATGTCTGTAAAGGGAAACTTCAGTCAAGCAAAGAGACAGAGATCAAAGAAAGCCAGCCCTGCTTATACAGAAAGAAATGTCTGAGAGAAGGCTAGAGCATGTGCCTTCCTCTTGTCCTTGGAGCAGACGATGGCAGTGTTTGTGGAGATCTCCCCTGAAGAACACAGGCTCTTTCCTTCAGGCTAGAATTAGCATGTCCGCAAAAAGATTCAGCCAAGGCTAGTTGATCTACTGCTGGAGAAAGAGCAGGGGCAGCTCCTGTGGACTCCCACAAAGGGAACAGTTTGCACCCAGCTTAAATTTGATCTGGACGTGACAGGCCAAACTTTGGAAATTTAATCCTCTGGCAGGACCTGTGGTTTGGAGGCCAGAGACCTGGGAGACATGCTGCTTAAAGAAGCCAAAACTCAACAGTTGAAAGAGAGACTGGCTTTTGATGTGGCTGGGCCAAAGCAACACACCATGCCAAGGGGCCTTGGGAATGGCCAACAGCTGGTTGGGGACAGGAATCCGAGGCTGTGCATCAGAAGAATCGGAGGCTTGTAGCCAACTAGGATGCATAAAAGGGTAGAAGAAAGAAAAGTCAGGCAGCCAGAGAAAATAGAGTCTTCCCAAAATGAGAGGCCCACGCTGTCATGGGGAAAGTTAGAAGTAGACAGATGGTAGCGGCAGAAAGCCTGGGATAAAGACAGATGGGTATGTTTTTATTGTGAGAAATCATACAGCAGAACACTCTGAGAGACCCTCTGCTTAGTCCCTTTGCCCCAGATTGAAGAATTAGCATTATTCCAATTATGAAAGAGTAGAAATCCAAAGTTAGCATTGGTTATTTCTAGGTAGAAGGGTTATGGGTGATTTTTATTTCCTTGTAACTTTCTTTTTCCGGCTTACTGCTATAGATTAGGATTATTTTCATAATCAATTGTTTTAATTGGAAAGAGTTTCTTTTGTAACAAAAGATCCAAATGAAGTGAATTTTAGAGAATAAGCAATAGAAATGTCTGCTTTTTGGTTGTTTTATAAAGACAGAAAACAGGGAGGCAAAGAACATTCTGCTTCAGGAAGACTTAGCACTGCCCCTAGAAATTATCCCAAGGAAGAGGAAAAAAGTTTCAGGGCTATCGGGACCCTCCTAAAAGTGTCAATAGGGAGAAATACTTGAAGATAGCACTGACTACACTTTCCATGGTCTTCAATATCACTTCTCCAATTTGGAAACGAAGCCGTACACCCAAGATACAGAAACTAAATTTATCCCCTTAAATTTCCCCCTTTGGTGTATTGCTCTATCTAAAGCCTTCCCTATAGTCCTTCTACTCAAGGCCACTTCCTCGTCCCAAGGATGTGTTTGCCAAGCTCCTTGTTTGGCGCAGGCAGACCTTTATGCAATATCTTTCCTAGGCCCCACAGGTGACTGAGCCTCTGGGACCCAGCATCAGCCTTCCAGGAACAGTCCTGACCATGTGCTTAGCAGCATTGTGGCCTGTGTAGCCGGAGCCACTGGAATGTCCTCTCTTGGTGCCCTGGCTTTGGCCTTCCTCTCCTCCTTCCAGTGGCTCCACCTGCCCTCTGCTGCTCAGTGCATGGGCCAGAAGCAGGTGAGGTGTGCAGTGGTGGCCCAGGGCAAGGATCTGAAAATGGAGCCCCAGAGCTACTCTGTCCTCCACATATACTCCACTGCCCACCTGCCCCTCACTCCGTGGACGGAAGGCCTATGTGGCCATTGCAGCTTCCCCCGTCCCACCCATCTCCCTCCTGCCTCTGCGCCGGGTCCATCCTGCTCTTCACCACTCTGTGAGCAGTAGGCTCTCTGCCTGCTCAGGCCACTCCAGCCACACAGGTCCCCTTTCCGCTCTTCCAACGTGCATCACACTCCCCCTCAGCCCTGGATGCCAACCCCCACATGCCCACCCAGCTAACTCCTGCACTCCTTGAGGTTCTTGCTTGAATGGCCCCTTTCCAGGGAGGCTTCCCCAACCGCACGCCCCAGGAATGCTCTTCCCCATCCTTACTGTTGTTTCTCGTTCGCATTTATCATCATCTAATTGTTTTCTTATGTTAGCTTCCCCTATGTACTTCTTATTCAGTTATTGTCTGTCTCTCGCTAGGATTGAAGCTCCGTGATAGCTAGGATTTTTGTCTGGCTGTTCACTGCTATACGTTTTGTACCCTCCTGGGCACAAAGTAGGTACTCATTAAATGTCAGCTGGTGACTGCAGAATGAATGAATGCCCACAGAGGTAAAGGGATTTGGAGTGCCTGTCCTGAGAATGAAAGCATTTCCAGGTTCAAACACCTGACTTACAAATGACTTTTGGAATAAACTTTTTTGAACGTTGAATACTGCCTGTCATTAAAGAGTTTTATTCAAGTCTAAGAGGTGTCAGATATTTTCCGACACTTGCTTGTTAATCCTTGAAACCACATGAAAGCAGCAGGCCCCAGGCCTTTTTCTTTCAGCAGCTGAGATGGTGAGGCTTGCCCAGCTTCTGATGTTTGATCCTCACGTTTTGTTTGTACTTCTCACTCAGCTTCACACAGCGACACTGATTGCCCAAGAACTCCCTCTGTCAGGACACGTGTGCTTTGAGTCTGGCTAACCCGGAGCCGGCTCTGCAGACTAAAGATGTGCCTGTCAGTAAAAGGAGGAGTCCTGCAGCAGGAACCCGCGCCAGCTGACCTCAAAGCATCCCCAGCTCAGAAAGCATCTTTGTTGTGCCCAAATGGGCCTGCCACCGGAGCTCTGCAAGAATCAACATGGTAGCAAAGGCTCAAGAGCAGGCTCAATGCACAGACTCTTTATGTTACCATTTTTCTTAACTTTTGTTTCGTTCTCTTTAGAGATTCTGCCTTTCTCTGGCTATGAACCTAATCATAAGAGAGAGAAGTTTCTTGGGCTTCTAAAAAGTCATAATGCTTTCTGGAAATGGAACCTTAGCACAAAGAAATCTCTCCATATTTTTTCCAGCTCGAGTCTCTGTTTTGCAGACAAAATAGCTATTGTGTCTGTGCAGAGTGCAGCAAAAAGACAGGAAACTCAGGAGAAGTACAAAGGCCCATCTCTGTCATCTTCAAAATCTCTTTCTCTTATGGTATGCCTAAATATCTGTCCTCTGTACTGCCCAAAACATTTTCCCCACAGCTGATTCTGTCCATGCCAATGATGTTAGGAGAACCTATACTCTAAGCAGCTGCACTGCAGAGGTCAGCCCCAACTGCACATCTGAGTTTTCAGTCCACCTAATCACCCCACAGGGTACTTCAGGTTCACTGTATCCAAGGCCAACTCATTATCTTTTCACCAAAATAAAATATTTTAAAAATAAAAACTAAAATAAGTGATAATAAAAATTCTGGTCCTCCTGGAACCAAGCCTGGCCAATGACGTGGTCTTTTCCCGCTCACCCAAACTAGGCATTTCAAAGTCACACTTGACTCCCCACTCTGACTCTAAGCAAATTCTGTCCGTCACTGAGTCACCATCTGACCCTACTCCAAGCTTCCAAGTTTTCTCAGGAACCATTGTGATGTCAGGACTGGGTCCTGCGTAGTATCTAATACATGAGACCCTCAGAGCTAATCATTTTTTTTAACACTTCCTTTCTCTGTACAACAAAATTATTTTCAATAATGATCAGGAATATGACAATCATTATATCTTTATCATATATAATGTACAATATAATACATAATTGTGTATTATACATATTTATATATAATTGTGTATTATGTATTTATACAAAAATGTAATAGTGCTCAGAAAAATAAAGTAGTGAAGATTTTCTTCTATTAAACTAAATATGTATAATTTTATAATACAATATACAATATATATAAACCCATAGGCTTTTAAAAATTATTAAAAGAAAAA
The DNA here is from genome assembly GCA_963575035.1 of Avahi laniger. Lineage (NCBI taxonomy): Eukaryota > Metazoa > Chordata > Mammalia > Primates > Indriidae > Avahi > Avahi laniger. Next base: position 5,391 of record CAUYSK010026438.1, on the reverse strand, counting down.
ATATAACTATTTTTTCAGTAGTTTTTATATCTACCTAAATTGCTGAACTTTGATCCTTTGGTTGTTGTCTGATAAATTGATATTTATAGAAATGATAATCCAATAGCTGGGTTTTGATAAAACTAAAATATCTGCAAAAGATATAGTTTAGGCAATTACTAATGTGAGGTTTAATTTTCTTATTTTAAGAAAAATAAGAAAAAATCTTTTGTTTTAAGAGAAGCAATTAACAATTAAGAACAATAAATTTCAATTTTAAAATATTATTCCTATTCAGAAAAATATTTCATGTATGAAATAAAATATACACTTATGAAACAAAAATTACACTTCACAGTTTGCAAACGTTTTAAATTTTAAGCACAATTGGGTCACATTGAATGGTGAAATTAAATGAACTCAAATTCTGTTTCTCTGTCTTTACAGTCACTATGCTATTGTTGTTTATTTCTAACCTACATGGTATGTCTTACCACGGGAGTTGTAGATTCGGCCGCACTCAAAGCAAGATCTAACGATTCTGAACTGTGATAAACTCACTCTTAAAATGAACATGCATAGCTGAGACTGTTGTGCCAAAGGCCAAGAGTTCTTGGGCAAGATTTTGCAAATCAACTTCCACCTGGGACATTCATTAAAAGATAACTAGCACAGGACAAAAAAATAGAAGTTGCACAGAGAAAGGGATCCGGAGATCTTGCATTTGTAACCTGACTACACATTTGCAATATACCCCCTACCCTAAACAACTTATCCAAGCATTTCTTTCTTACAAATACCATATCCTCCTTAACAAAGTTTTAATGTATTATATTTTCTAATGTATTAGAATTTTGGATATATATCCATTATATAGGAAACAAAATGTTAATAAACAAATATAGAAGAAAAACAGTTGCTTTTTTAAAGCAAATTCTGGTTCTTGTTATATCTTCTGAAACTTTCAAATGCAATTTTGTTATTCCTTGCCTCCAAGATGCTATTACTTCAGTAGAACAGGATATCCTCAAAAAGTGAAATGATTACCCTGAGGCTAGAATGCCCTGGAGGTGCGAGACTATGCGCCTTAACTCCCAACATTTCTAAAGTAGTTACTATGTGTCCAGGACTCTGCTGAGGGATTTGCAAACACTAATTTATTTAAATCTCACAACAGCTCTAAGTAATATAATTAAGCATCATTTTAAAGACGAGAATATCAAGAATCCAAGAGATTAAATGATCTACCCAAAGTCACACCTAAGAGCAGCAAAACTGAGATTAGAGCCCAGGCCACCTGCATGGCTTCAGATACAGCATCATGCTACACTGAATTTCTGCTCCAGGTGCATCAGCCGCTTTTATGCTTGTATCAGTGTCTTCTAGGCATCATTTTTATACCCTGGCCCTTTTGTCATTTTTACAGGAGCACTAAGTAATAGTAAGAATAATGACACACACAAAGTTATCTTTTGTTAAAAAATGAAATTTTTTATTTTTAATAGTTTTTATAAAAACTATTAAAATACTAATATTAATAGTCATTTCATAATAAAATATTAATAATTTAACTATTAAACATAAAAGATAAAATTTTATTAAAAAGACATGTAAATTGTATAAATGGAATTCTTTATGCTTTATCCATGGACAAATATTACTTATTGCTAAAATGAAACTGGATTCAGTATCACCTGTTTTTCATTTTGTTAGAATTAAGTGCTCACAAAACTTGCTAACAAATAGATGGAAATGGAAAGATTTTTTGTTATAACAAAGCCACTCAACTCACATACTCCCCATAAAACATGTTATAAAAGTAACACAGTGAACCATAAACAAATATAATTTTTGTAATAACTTTATTGAGATATGATTCACAACCATAATATTTACTCATTTTAAAGTGCACAATTCATTGATCTTTAGTCTGTTCACATAGTCATGCAACTGCCGCCACTATATACAATAATTCCAGAAAATTTTTAGCACCCCCAAAAAAACTCTGTACCCATTAACAGTCACTCCTCATTCTTCCCACTCCTAGCTCCTGTAAATCACTAATCTACTTTCTGCCTCTATAGACTAGCCTATTCTGGACATTTCATATAAATGAAATCATACAGTATATGACCTTATGCTTCTTTTCACTTAGCATAATGTTTTCAAAATTCATCCATAATGTAACATGTTATCAGTATTTTATTCATTTTTATAGCATGGAGACACCACATTTATTTACCCAATTTATGAGTAAATGGACATTTGAATTGTTTCCACTTTTATGCTCTTATGAAAAGTGCTGCTGTGAAAATCATGAACATGTTTTATGTTTTCTTGAGTATACATCTAACAGTGGAATTACTGGCTCATATGGTATCTTTATGTTTAACTTTTTGAGAAACTGCCAGTTTTCCAAAGTAGCTGCACAATTTCACATTCCTACCAGCAATACATGAGGGTTCCAATTTCTCTACAACCTCACCAACACTTGTTATGATCTGTCGTTTTTTATTATAAGCATTCTGGTGGGTATGAAGTGGTATCTCATTGTGGTTTTGATTTGCATTTCTTTAATGACAAATCAGATTGAGCATCTTTTCATGTGCTTTTTGGCCATTTGTATATTTTCTTCGGAGAAAGACATTTGTGATACTTTGCATATTGTAAAAATTGGGTTATTTGTGCTTTTTATTACTGACTTGTAAGTATTCTTTTTATATTATATGTACAAAGCCCTTATCAGATATATAACTTAAAATATTTTAACCCCTTCAGTGAGTTGTCATTTCACTTTCTTGATGGTGTCCTTTGAAGCACAAAAGTTTTTAATTTACCTATTACTACCTAACTTATCTAGTCTTTCTTTTGTCACTAGTGCTTTTGCTTTGCTGTCATATCCAAGAATCCATTTCCTAATCAAAGGTCACAAAGATGTTTCTCCTAAGAGTTTTGTAATTTTAGCACTTACGTCAAGGCCTATGATCCATTTCAAGTTAATTTTTGCATATGTTGTGAGGAATGGATCCAACTTCATTATGTTGTATATATATATCAGTTGTTGAAAGGACTATTCTTTCCCCTTTGTCTGGGCATCCTTGTTGAAAATCAGTTGTCCACAAATGCATGTCTTTTTTTCTTTCTTTCTTTCTTTCTTTCTTTCCTTTCTTTCTTTCTTTCTTTCCTTTCTTTCTTTCTTTCTTTCTTTCTTTCTTTCTTTCTTTCTTTCTTTCTTTCCTTTTCTATTTTTTTCTTTCTTTTTTTCTTTTCTTTTTTTGACAGAGTCTTGCTCTATCACCCAGCTAGAGTGCAGTGGCGTCATCTTAGCTCACAGCAATCTCAAACTCCTGGGCTCAAGCGATCCTCCTGCCTCAGCCTCCTAAGTAGCTGGTACGACAGGTGCGCACCAAGACACCCAGCTGATTTTTCGATTTTTAGTAGAGACAGGGTCTCACTCTTGCTCGGTCTCAAACTCCTGGCCTCGAGCAATCCTCTGGCCTCGACCTTCCAGAGTGCTAGGATTACAGATGTGAGCCACCACACCCAGCCATGGATTCATTTCTGAACTCACAGTTCTACTGCATCGATCTATATATCTATCCATATGCTGGTACCACACTGTCTTGATTACTGTAGCTTTGCATTAAGTTTTAAAATTGGTGAGTGTGAGTTCTCCAACTTGTTCTTTTTCCAAATTGCTTTGGCTATTCTGGGTCTCTTGTATTTCCATAAAATTTTAGAACTAGCTTGTCAATTTCTATAAAACAAGAAGCTGAGATTTTGATAGGGACTGTCTTGAATCTGAAAATCAGTTTGAGGAGTATTGCCATCTTAACAATACTAAGTCCCTTAATCCATGAACAAGGGATGACTTTCCATTTATGTAGGTCTTCTTTAATTTTTTTTCAGTTAAGTTTTGTTATTTACAATGTCCAAATCTTGCACTTCTTTTGTTAAATTTATTGCTAAATATTTTATTATTTCTGATGTTACTGTAGATGGAATTGTTTTCTTAATTTCATTTTTTGATTGTTCCATGCCAGTATATAAAAATGTAATTGATTTTTGTATAATAATCTTGTAACCTGCAACCCTATTGAACTTGTTTAATAGCTCTAAAATTACTTTTGTGGATTCCTTTGGATTTGTTTTTTTTTTTTGTTTTTGTGAAACTGCCAATTTTCCAGAGTAGCTGCACTACTTTGAATTTTGAAAACATTATTTCATGGGCAAATAGAGATAATTTTATTTATTCCTTTCCAATCTTGATGCATTTTTATCTCTTTTTCTTCCTTAATTGCCCTGGACACAACTTGCAGTATATAACGTTGAATAGAAGTGGTGAAGAGAGATGTCCTTGTCTTATTCCCGCTCTAGGGGGCATGCTACCAAGTATGATAGCTGTGAGGATTTCACAGCCTTTATCAGACTGAGAACTTTTTTTTTTATTTCCAGTTCATTGAGCGTTTTTTTATTTTATTTTATTTTATTTTATTTTATTTTATTTTATTGTAAAAGAGTGTTGGATTTGGTCAAATGCATTCTCTACATCTATTGAAATAATCATGCAGTTTCTATCCTTTATTCTACTAATATGGTGTATTTCAATGATTTTCATGCTAACCTTTCATTTCGGGGATAAATCCCACCTGATCATGGCGTAAAATTCTTTCTGTATGTTGCTGGATATAGTTCACTTGTATATTTTTGAGGATTTTTTCAACTATAGTCATAGAACATATTTGTTTGTACTTTTCTTTTCTTATAATGTCTGGTTTTGGTATCAGGGTAATACTGACCTCAGAGTGATTGGATAATTTTCTCCTTGACACCTCCTGTTTTCTGGAAGAATGTATGAAGCATTGGTGCTTGTTTTTAAAAAGTTTGGTAGAATTCACCAGCATGGCTAACAGAACCTGCACTTTTCATTGTGGGAAGATTTTTTTGTTACAAATTCAATCTTTTACGTGTTACAGATCTATTGCAATTTTCCATTTCTTCTTAAGTTAGTTTAGTTAGCATGTTTCAAGAAATTTTTCCATTTGTCTAGGCTAGCTAAATTGTTGATATACAATTGTTCATAGTATTTTCTTACATTCTTTTTTTATTTCTGTAAAGTCTATAATGACATTCTCTTTTTCCTGGTTTTAGTAATTTGAGTACTCTCTTTTTATCTTGGTCAATCTAAGTAAAGGTTTGTCAATTTTATTGGCATTTTTTAAAGAACAAACTTTTTGTTTATAAATTTTATCTAATGTTTTTCTATTCTCTTAATCCTCAATGCAACAGTGTTGAGAAGAGGAACCTTTAAGGGGTGATTAAGTCATAAGGGCTCTGCCCTCATGAATGGATTAATATCATTTATCCAGAGAGTAGGTTCCTGATAAAAGGAGTTTAGCCTTCTCTCTCTCT
>CAUYSK010026434.1:0-12122 GCA_963575035.1 Avahi laniger | reverse complement strand
ATCTTAACTTAAAACATTCCAAGCCTTTAGACAAAGCTTCATTTCCTTAACCAATTATAAATCACAGAATCTTGAAGCCCACCTATAACCTATAATCCCCTGCTTCCAGATGTCCTGCCTTTTCAGTCCAAACCAATGTACACCTTCCATATATTAATGTATGACTTTACCTGTAATTCCTGCTTCTCTGAAAGGTGTAAAAGCAAACTGTAACCCAACCACGGCAAGACCACTTGCTCAAGGCTTCTTGGGTGTGGCTCCTGGGCCATGGTCACACATATTCGGCTCAGAATAAACTTCTTTAAATTATTTTACAGAGTTTGAGTTCTTTTCTGTTGACACCCCTGTCACGTCCATGAGCGCCATGTCCCCTTCATCCAGAACAACCCCAGACTCCCCTTCCAAGTAACCTTCTCTCTTTCCATACTCGCCTTCCCTGGGGGAGGAGGGCACTAGCATGTGCTGAGAACCTACTGTGTGCTGAGCTAACAGGAATGACTACTACTGTTCCCGCTGTGCAGAGGTGGCGACAGCGGCTCAGCTAGGAGGTAGCTTGCCCACAGCGGCTCCAAGGCCCTTGCTCTTCCCCCCCCCACACCCACTCTGCTTTCCAGGGCTCACAGCAGCCCCCCTCACACCCTCCTGCTCCAGAAGAACCAGGAGAACCAGGCTGACGGCTGCTGCCCCAGGCCCGCCTCTCGGGCCTCCCCAGATCCAGCGGCGTATTCAGTGCCTGGCTCCGTGTAGCTAAAGCCATCTCTAGACCCAGGAAGCTGAGCTTTCATTGCAGTGAAAACTTTGGCGCAGGCGTATTAGTCATAATCCTCTTGCCCCTTCCTCCAGCTCCAGGGAGAGTGAGTGGGAACTGGGGACTGAGAGAGAACATTCCACATGCACCCGAGGAAGCTATACCAAGAGGGTGGGGCATGGTGAGAAGTCACTTTTTCCTATAAAGGGAGAGTCTGGAATTGTGTAGGCTAAAAAGAAAGTGTCTAGGTCTAGCTCCTCCCCACCTGGAGAGCAGGTGGGGGTCAGTCCAGGGGCGTGAGGAGTTGGTAGACACACCTGCCTGTGGCATGCTTGAGGACGGGGTGGGGTACATTTATTTAAAAATATACTGACCTGTTTCTCTCCCCTCTCCCACCCTAACCCTCATCTCTGGGCTCAGAGGAAACCAGGACATGTGATACCTGCACTCAACTGTAGCAAGCCCCCCTTTGAAATCCCCAGGGGCAGATGTAGCCTGTGCCACGTGGGCCCTGCTTTTCTGCTTTCACCACTTGTCCTCAGCCCCCAGGGCAGCAGAAGGGGTGGTTTCAGCATGGACCTGATGGGGCACTGTTAGGAGGTCTTGGGGCCACTGCCCAGCTCCATGCTCCCGGAAGTTAGATCAAGAGATCAGTCCAGCTGGTTCCCTTTGTCACCCAGCATGGCTCGTGATGCAGGGGTGATAAGGGCAGCTGTTTTGGGGATCTCCAGGGCCAGCCCCGAGTGAAGCGGGCTCACCTGCTGGTCTTCCCCGATAGGTCATTACTCAGCAAGAATCACTCTCACCCCCTTTTTCTCTTTCAAATGCCTTCTGGATCACTTTCTCTAGAATATTCTCCTGGACTAAGTATCAAACGAGAGGCCTGGCAGTTGGTCATGGATCATGGCTGGGAGCTCACCTAGGAAAGACTCCGGGGAGAGGAGGGATGGGGATACCACCTGTTTCCCAATTCATCTGCAGAATCCTTAATCTGCCCATCACTTTCAAGCCACCAGCATAATTATCTCAGTCTACTGGGTTCTGCCTCTACCATTAGACTTTCTTTTTTTTTTTTTGAGACAGAGTCTTGCTCTGTTGCCTGGGCTAGAGTGCTGTGGCATCAGCCTAGCTCACAGCAACCTCAAACTCCTGGGCTCAAGCAATCCTTCTGCCTCAGTCTCTCAAATAGCTGGGACTACAGGCATGTGCCACCATGCCAGGCTAATTTTTTCTATATACCTTTAGTTGTTCTGCTAATTTCTTTCTATTTTTAGTAGAGATAGGGTCTTGCTCTTGCTCATGCTGGTCTTGAACTCCTGAGCTCAAACAATCTTCCCACTTCGCCTCCCAGAGTGCTAGGATTACGGGCATGAGCCACCGCGCCTGGCCCTGCCATTACACTTTCAATGAGAAAAGAATTAATTGACCCCAGGTGTCCACAGATATGCCCTACTTCCTGGACTGGGCTAGCTCATGTTCATTGACTTCCTGCTTTAAGAAAAGAAAGGTCAGAGCTGCCTTCTCACACCGCACCTGATTCTAGCTCAAATGAGCCTGTGTACAGAGAAGCTTTTAGGTAGAAAGACTCCCATCTCTGCATTATTTGTGATATGCATGACTATAAACAACCCAGCAGCCAACCGAGTTAAATAAGTTATGGTGGCAGTCGATGAAATACTGTGCAGTCTTTAAAAATATGTGAGTGAGGTCATGTAGTAATAGAGGAAACATTTAGGTTTAAAATTAGGTGGCAAAGTAGGAATCCAAATTATATCTATGAGGTGATAGATTGAAACTATGTTATATGAGCTATTAATGAGGAAAACACCAGATGTCTACCCAAAGTATTAACAGGGGTTGTTTCTGGGTGATGAAACATTGATGATGTTTTTCTCTCTACTTTTAAGTAGTTTCCATATCTCTATAAAGAGCATGTATTACCTTGATAATGGCAAAAAACTGGCTGGGCACGGTGGCTCATGCCTGTAATCCTAGCACTCTGGGAGGCTGAGGCAGGAGGATCGCTTGAGCTGGGAAGTTTGAGACCAGCCTGAGCAAGAGCAAGACCCCGTCTCTACTAAAAAATAGAAAGAAATTATCTGGACAACTAAAAATATATAGAAAAAATTAGCTGGGCATGGCGGCAGATGCCTGTAGTCCCAGCTACTCGGGAGGCTGAGGCAAGATTGCTTGAGCCCAGGAGTTGGAAGTTGCTGTGAGCTAGGCTGACACCACAGCACTCCACTCAGGGCAACAGAATGAGACTCTGTCTCAAAATAATAATAATAATAATAATAATAATAATGGCAAAAAACTCAGTAAACTTTATTTCAAAAGACAACTTTTGGCCTGGGATGGGCTCTCTTTCAGAACTGTGTGTTGGGGCCAGGTGCGGTAACTCATACCTGTAATCCCAGCACTTTGGGAGACCAAGGTGGGAGGATTGCTTGAGCCCAGAAGTTTGAGGTTGCAGTGAGATATAATGACACCACTGCACTCTAGCCTGGGCAACAGAGTGAGACCCTCTCAAAAATAAAATCAAAAACAAAAACTAAAACCTCTTTTCTCCTTGTCGGTCCACCCTGTCTGCTAAGGCAGTCCATGGCCACTCAATCCCATTGCAATCACACTTACCAAGTGTTCCCTGTGGCAGAGGCTCTGACAAGAGTGTGCAAAAACAACTTAATAAACATGGGAGGCAGGTAGCAAAGCAGAAAGAACCCCAGAAACCTGGATTCAAGGATGGGGTTTATCACTTACCAGCTACAAGAAGTAGGGCACCCTTTGTTCATGGGCCTGCAGCTCCTCCTTGTAGGATGAGGGGTTTGGACTTCCTGACTGCCAAGGTCTCTTCCAGCTCTAAAATTATGTTGCAATTCTTTTATTCTTTCAGGTTTTACAAAGGGAAGCCCAACGGTAGGACACAGGTGGCAAATCTGGGGATATGGACACTGGGTTTCTGACCTTATGCTGTTGCTGACTTCCGAGCCCTGGTTTTCTTCCCCTTCAGCCTGAGGGAATGGAGTGAATTCAGATCCCCGGGCATCAAGCCAAAGCTGTCCTCCTTGCTCTCCTGAACACCCAGGATGGCCATGCTCCGTGGAATGCCATGAGGTGAAGACATTGTGTGGGTAGGCATTGTGCCCCTTCTGCATAAATGAGGTAAAACAAGAAGGAAATTGGCATGAAAATACCCAGCACTCGTAGAGAAAGGGGCTGAGAAACCCAGTCCTGGGGGAATGGCAGTGGCCTTCGTGTGGCCCGAACACCAGGGCCCCTGCCTTCACCGTGGTCTAGGAGACAAGGCCTCAGGAGTGGGGCTTCCCTTCGTCACCTCAGCTCCCTCCTTGGCAGTGGCACCAACACTCAACACACCTTGCCAAGGGTCCAGCCACAGGGCCACCCTGTCAAACCCCTTGGTCTTTGTCTTTTGCAGAGTCAGCGTCTTGTCTTCACAAGCAGATCCCACACTCCTCGTGGACAGTGGCCATGCCTCACGGGGTGCCAGCCCACCAGGCCCATATGCCTCCTTGCTGAACTGTGGAGTATGGAGCCACGAGAGAGGACGGACAGAGTTAGAGATGAAAACGCTAACTCGGGAGTAACACCTGCATAAGAGAAGGGAAGTGGCAGGATTGGGCAGGAGGACATGGCGGAGCTGACAAAGCCACGAGTCCCTGCTCTATGGGGCGCTCTGAGCGCAGACTGCCTGCTAGAGGAGTCCCATGGAGTGGAAATGGCCAGGTCCCGTGCTGCCGCCTTGCTCGGTCATTGGCCAAAGGGTCACCCAAAGAAGAGCATGATCTCAGCTTAAAAGCTGAGGCCCACCCTGAAGGAGGCAACAGCTGGAAGCTGTCAACTAGCCACGCTTCTTGCAGCTGGACAGCGGGTCCTCTCTTAAAGGCCATCTCCATCTCTGCCAGGGGGAAGTACCATGGAGTTAAACACTCAGCCGAGGTTAATTCCTCCCCTCTCCCCCTCGGTGCTTTTTGCTTTGGAGCCAGGCAGACCTGGGCTCACATTCCAGTTTTGTGACTTAGTGTGTGACCTGGGAAAAATGTGAGCAGGGAGTTAGCATTCTCTGGTTTCACTTGATCATTCAACCTGGCCCATGACTCAGTGATGATGGGAATCGTGTTTACCTCCTGGAACCTCAGTGTTCTCACTTGTGAGATGGAGATAGTGATATGCACCTCCCAGGTTTATGGGGACATACGCAGGGCCTGGCACTCTAGTTCCAAGTGTTTTTATTCAAGACTTAATAAATCAGACTTAATAAACTTCCAACTTCCTGCTCTGTCTCAGTCTAGATCTTAAGTCTGATCAGAATTAACTTTATTAGCTGCATGAAGTTCTATGAAAGCATAAATGACATGGGGGTAAGCAATTTTAGGGAACCCCGAAAAATTAGAGACTCCTACTTTGGGTAGCTTAGAAGAGAAATCTCCCTTGAAGATCCCATCTGTGCTGCCTGGAACCCAGCTGTCTGCTCAAGCGGATCTGTCTTCCTTCCATGTGAAAAGCTCATAATCTTATCCTTCCTCCAACTTACTTATACCCCATGTCTCCTTGTCCCCCATGGAATATCAACTTAAACCTGACTTCAAGGCTGGGTGTGGTGGCGCATGCCTGTAGTCCCAGCTACTCGGCAGTCTGAGGCAGGAGGATTGCTTGAGCCTAGGAGTTTGAGGTTGCAGTGAACTATGATGACACCACTGCACTCTACCCAGGGTGACAGAGTGAGATCCTGTCTCAGGAAAAAACAAAAACAAAAACAAAAAACCTGACTTCAGATTCATGCCCCTGGGAACACTGCGTAGTCCACAGGCCCAGGAAGTCTCCACCAGGCAGAATTCAGAGGACCCACTCCTTTCCTCCCCCTTTCTCGCCCCTCTGTCCCCACCAGATGCCTTGGGAGGGGAGAAGGAGGGACACATGGGCATCCTGCAATCCACCCCAGATAAAGGGACAGGACGTTGTCACCAAGACCTAGAAGCGACCTAACCCTGGCAAGTGGGCAAGCTGAGAGGAGCTGCGCTCCAAGGGAAACCAGAAGGGAACCAGGGCTGGGCAGGGAGAAGATGGATACAAATTGCACATGCCTAGTTACCCAAGGTCTCAGGTTTCTAGTCAAAATGTTGTAAAACTCAAATGGGACATAGGAAAGACCTTTGTAGGTAGATGGGCCAGAAATTCATGTCCTGACTGCTCTTCCCCTGGCTTGCCTCATGTGAATTACCTTCAGGGATGATGTCGGGGTGCAATGAGGAGCCAGATGCCGTCTGCCATGTCTATGCGTCTGTAAAGCCCTTTAACATCTACAAGCTCGTTCAGCCTCACAACCTCTTAGGTAGGCGTATTATCCCATTTCACAGATGAATGAGGGAAACAAGGCTCAAAGAGGCCGGGACGTGTCTCAGTGGCAGAGCTGAGATCAAGCTCAGGTCTCCTAATGCCCGCCTGGAGTCTCGGCCACCGCAGCAGCCTCCAGAGAACGCTGCGCCTCTGGCCTTCCTTGCGTTGGAAGGTGGGAGGTTATCTGCGCTAGGTCAACAAGATGTCCAGCTCCTACTTTGTTCTAACCTGACATGCTTTTGCAGATGGGAACCTGCAGTCCAGAGAGCATCACCAAACAGGACATACAGAAAAGTAACAGGAAGAACCCATGAACAAGAGCTGACAGAGAAATGATCGAGAAAGCCAAGTTGGGCCTGGGTGTCGATGCCAATTCTCTCAGTGGTACCCTCCTGCTACCCTGTCCAGGTGCTCCATGCCCCAAATCCCTCATTACCTGTATGAGTTTCTCACTCCCAGGGAAGAACAGGGTCAACTTGTCCCTACAGAAGTGGAGGCACTGCCAGGTGCCACGCAGCTTCCCTGTACTACCTGCATCATAGCAGCACGGTCCGGCTTTTGTGCTTGGGCCAAAACCGGACTTTCAGCTTCGGAAAGCAAGTGTCAACAGGGCCTCAGTGGCCCTCTGAGATGGCACCACTGTGCAGCTATCCACTCCTTGGACAAGGCTGGCTCTGCCTGGGAATGTGGAAATGCCCAGTCTTCATTCTGGGCTCCACAGCGTCTGAGAGCCTGAGGTCCCTGCTCTGGGACCAGTCACACCCCACACTCAGGAATAAAATCTTGAGGAGCCAGAAGCAGGGGTTCACACCATGGCAGGGGGTATCTCTGTTATTTCAGTTGTAGAGCTACACCAACTACCCTCCCTCACCTGTAGGACCCTGCTCGGTGCGCCCTACGTGGGGTCCCTGTCCCTTCTTGCTTGTGCCTGGGAGTCCCAAGAGGTCAAAATCGGGTGACTTGAGCCCCAAGGTCTCCAGGAGCACCCCCACTTCCTCCTAGGGTACAGTTACTTCTACCCAGGTTCCGCCCTCACTCCTTGCCCAGGCCAGATCCCTCACTCTGCTTGCCCAGAGTGTCGGGTTCTCTGGCCCCTGGCACTGTGCTCCCTGTTCTGGAAAGAAGAAATCCGTCATCTGGTGAGGGTCCATCATTCGCCTGGCACTGAGCAGAGGTTCTAAGCCCACCGCCCCTTTCTGGAAGATGGCACACAGGGTATTTCTATTCCTACCCTCACCCCACATTGTCCCCCACTCCCTGTGTTTCTTAGGGTCTCCTTACTCCCTCTGACCTATTCATACAGCCCCAGACTCACTCCCTCTGAGCCCCTTTCTTCCCCATTCTCCCCAGCAGGGCAGCCCCTGGGGAGGGAGGACAGGGCCCAGGAGCCTGGGGGTGGGGTGGCCTGCACATTGCTCCACACCCCTCCCCATCCCCCTCAGCTGGGAGTGGGGGACAGGAGCAGAGCCAGGGTGTATCGGTATTTTCTTCTTTCCTGGTGGGGGAAGGAGGTGGAGATTGAGGAAAGAAAAGCCCGGGCAAGGATGATTGGCATGGGGCCCCGCCTTCTTTTGTCCTCCTCCCCTGGTCCTCCGGCCCCTTCAGGGAAATCCACCTGCTTCAGGCCAGCAGCCGGAGGGACAGGCTTCCGCTCACCTCGGCTCCTCACACCGCTGCTTCTGTGCTGCGGAGCTTCCCCAGGGCAGCCGGAGGGACCCTTGCTGGAGCCATGAGAGGGGTCCCCTGCGTGCTCCTGAGCTGCTTATGTTGCTGCCTCCTTTGGCCAGTGGTCCCAGGTAAGTGCTGTAGCTGCGGCAGCCTTCTAGGGGCAGGGGAGGCTGGCTTCAGGGAGCCTGTCAGAGAGAGAGGGGGAGAGAGAGATGTGTGAATGTGCAGAGACGGGACAAGATGGGGAGAGAGAGAAGGAGAATGCTAGAAAGGCAGAGAAAAGAGGACGCAGAGAGGTGTCAAGCGGGGCAAGGGTGGCCTGGTGTGGGAGAATCCGTGGGTCAGTCAGAGCTTATGTTGTGGACGGAAAGAGGCAGGCAGGATTGCAGCAAGAGGGAGAGAGGGAAGTGGAGGAGAGACAGAGAAAAACAGGCCGGGAGATGGAATGGAAGGAAGACTCATACAAAGATGTAGAGTCAGAGGACAAGGCAGGCGAGAAGCAGACAAAGCAAAGCAATACAGAGAGAGGAGAACATCAGAGACAGCAGCTCTGAAAGGCAGGGACGGAGGAAGCAGGGACAGCTGGCCCGGAGAGCGGTGCAGGGAGCACGGGTGGCCGCCACACACTGGCAGGGGCTCCTGGCCCTGAACTTGAGTCTAAAGCCTCCTCTCAGGCCGGCACCTGCAGGCAGGGCTGGCGCCCCATGTTGGCCTCAGCCTCCTCTGCACACGCCCCCCACAGAGCTGGGGTGGAGGGGACAAAAAGCCTATGGGAGATGTCCCTTCTGGGGTCCCCCAGTCCTTTTCCCGCCGCTTTCCAGGTTGCCGGTCTGGCTCCAGGGTTGGGTTTCGTTTTGTATTTCTGGGTGTTTGAGTCTTCTGGAAGGTTCTGGGGTCCAGGAGAGGTTGAGAGGCCAGGAGCACAAAGCAAAGTCAGAGGCACAGCTCCGTCCCCTCCTCAGCAGGCCTGGGAAAGCTCTCACCAGAGGGAGAGGTGGGAAGGAACAGACACCGCGCTGGGGAAGGGACCATTCTGCCTCCTCGAAACGTCTTAAAGTCTTGGCTGAGACCAAACGAAACAACCACCGCCTCCCACCCTCCAGCCCTGCCACCCCGCAGCCCCCACACCTACTCAGCACTCGGGGAGGAAACGGAGGCTGGAAGGGTCTGCCTCTGCCACTCTGGGGCTTGTCCCGAGGGTGGGGAAGAGGCGTCTCCGTGGGAATCATGGCTTCCAGGGTTGGGGGAGAGGGTAGCTTGGATTAAGCAGCCCTGGGGCCAAGTCTTTGCTGCTAACTGTCCTGGCACCTGTGACCACGTCCTACCCTGTCTCTCCAGGTCCCAGGTAACCTGTGTAAAAAGCAGGGTGGTGAATGGCGTGACCGCCTGACCCCAAAGTTCTTAAGTTTCAAAATCTGTGATTTAAAGTCAACCTAAAAAGTGCCAGGGACCATTTTGACAATCGGCCCCATGTTAGGGTCACCAAACTTGGAGAAGTCAGGATGCCGGGTCTGCAGAGAGGAGCCCAAAATAGGGCGGCGCCAGCAGGCAAGCATGGGGTTGTGATGTAGAAAAGCAGTGAAGGACAGTAAATGAGCAAGGGAGTCCCCACGATGCCCCGAGCGCAGGCACGCCCCAGAACGCGGAGTCCTGCGCGGAGCTGAGGAGGGAGGCAGCAGCAGGCATTGCGAGGGCCTTGGTCGGGAAAGCCCAGGGCAGCTGCCGGGGGACTGAAAGCAGGTCAGTCCTGTTCCCTTGGCTCCCTGAGGGGGCTTACCGATGACCTGCCTATATTCGAATCTAGGGTCTGTTTCCATCCTTGCTGGCAGGACCCTCACCCAGGCCTGGGCCACACTGACAGGCAGCAGAGCCTCCTCCACCCAAGGTTTCCACAAAGGAGCGCCATGGAGAGGGGGCTTCCTTAAGGAAAGCCCTCATTCTCAAGGATGAAAGGAAAAAGCAGGGCCAGCCAGAGGTGGGCTGGAGAGGGACAAACAGAAACTTGGTGGCTGGTGGTGGCTCTTGGAAGGAATGACTGAGATGGAAGCCTCGCAGTCACGATTCCATGCCCCACAGTAAAAAAAAACTGGGTCAAAATAAGTCTTGGTTTCCAATGCTATCGGTGGCCCAGTAACCAAGAGGCCACCACCCTGAGCAGCCACTAGGAGGTCACGGGGCTGGAGCGAGTACAGGGCAGGGGAGAAGATCCACGGCCGCAGGGCACCCACATGCCTCCTCCCCAGAACCTCCGGTCTATCTGTCGGCCTAGGGGAGGCATCCCAACCTGCGACTGAGGACACCAAAACCCTCCACAGGCTCACCTCTCCCGCAGGAAACTCCCAATGTGCTTGGGGACACCCAAAAGGAAGGGATCCCTGGACAAGAGGTCCTGCCAAAAAATCAATCAAATTTAGGCCAGTGGCCAGCATGACGTACAGCGAAGAGCAGAAACTTAAACTCAGCAGATCCATTGTTGATGTTGCTGCTCACTGGCACAAGGAGCATAGGCAAGGTCCCTTTAGCTCTGGAGTCACAAGATCTCGTTGTCACATTGAGCCAAATGGGAAGGGATGACTACACAGGCCTGTCATGAGGACAAAATGAGACGGCACCTTCGGTGAACAGAAGAGCCGTAAAAACGTGTCGGAGAGAGGGCCCACTCCATTTCAGAGCTGGCAGACGGGGCGGGGGAGCGATGGAACCAGGAATAGAGTGGGCACCTCTGTGGGCTTGAGGGTATGTCCATTCATCCAGGGATCTTTGTGCCTCTAAAAAGTCACCCCATCCTTCCTGTGAGTTTGCAAGGGCTGGCTTGGTTTATTCGGAATATGGCTTATCGCATGAACTGACTCTGAATGCCAACCTCGCCATCGAGCAGAGGCACGCTTGAGCTGACAGCACCACTTCACGGTTCCTTGCCTGGCAATCCCTCCATGCCCTGGTTTCAGGGCTCAGCCTGGCAGTGTTCAACCTGCCAGTGATTTGTATTTTCATTGCTAGGAGAGGCCAAGAGGCGGTTGGCCTGTTATGTGCTCAAATGGTTTCACTATCCTGCATGTTCTCTGGGTTCACGGTGCTGTTAAATGCTTCACATAGGTATATAATGTAGCTCACAGAGCAACTTCTCTAAAGGCCAGGCCTGGGACCTTATGCATCTCTTCTACTTTCAACCTTTTAGCTTTCTTTTTATTTTTTTATTTCAGAATATTATGGGGGTATAAACGTTTCAGTTACATGAATTACTTTTGTACAATTTAAGTCATGAGTGTCCATCACCCATATAGTGTGCATTGTATCCATTAGGTGTGAATTTACCCATCTCCTCCTTCCTCCTCCCACCTGCCTGCTTTCTGTTGACTTTTACTACCATATGTGCACTTGAGTGTTGATCTGTAAGTTTCAATTTAGTAGTCGGTATACATGGTTTTTGTTCTTCCATTCTGGTGATACTCCACTTAAAATGATAGTCTCCAGTTCCATCCAGGCTGTTACAAAAGGTATTACTTCACTATTTTGTTTATGGCCAAGTAGTACTCCATGGTATACATATACCACATTTTATTAATCCACTCATGGATTGACAGGCAGTTGCGTTGTTTCCACATCTTTGCGATTGTGAATTGTGCTGCTATAAATATTTGAGTGCAAGTGATTTTCTTTTTATAAAATGTCTTTTTTTCCTTTAAGTAAACACCCAGTAGTGGGATTGCTGGATCAAATGATAGGTCTACTTTTAGTTCTTTGAGGTATCTCCATACTACTTTTCATAGAGGTTGTACTAGTTTGCAGTCCCACCAGCAGTGTATGAGTGTTCCTGTCTCTCTGCATCCATGCCAGCATCTGTTATTTTGGGACTTTTTGATAAAAGCCCTTCTCACTGGAGTTAGGTGATATCTCATTGTGGTTTTGATTTGCATTTCCCTGATGATTAGAGACATTGAGCATTTTTTCATATGCTTATTGGCCATTAGTCTATCTTCTTTTGAAAACCTTCTGTTTATGTCTTTTGCCCACTTTTTAATGGGGTTGTTTGATGTTTGCTTGCTTATTCACTAGAGTTATTTGTAGATTCTGGTTATTAGCCCTTTATCAAGTATATAGCATGCAAATATATTCTCCCATTCTGTGGGTTGTCTATTCCCTCCGTTGATTGTGTCCTTGGTTGTGCAGAAGCTTTTTTTTTTTTTTTTTTTTTTTTTTAGACAGAATATAAATTTCTTGCCTGGGGCGAGTGCCGTGGCGTCAGCCTAGCTCACAGCAACCTCAAACTCCTGGGCTCAAGCGATCCTACTGCCTCAGCCTCCCAAGTAGCTGGGACTACAGGCATGTGCCACCATGCCCGGCTAATTTT
>CAUYSK010026433.1:0-21508 GCA_963575035.1 Avahi laniger | reverse complement strand
TCAGTCTGTCTAAAATCAAAATCATTGTAAGACTATTTTTCATAGAATTTTTTTCAGCTTTTTGTAAAATATAAATAGAATAGACTAATGGCCAAGAAACATATGAAAAAATGCTCAACATCTCTAATCATCAGGGAAATGCAAATCACAACCACAATGAGATATCACTTATATCCAGTAGAATAGCCTTTATCAAAAAGTCCCAAAACAACAAATGTTGGTGTGGATGCACAGAGACAGGAACACTCATACACTGCTGGTGGGACTGCAAACTGGTACAGCCTCTGTGAAAAGAAATGTGGAAATACCTCCAAGAGCTACAAGTAGAACTACCATTTGATCCAGCAATCTCATTACTGGTTATCTACCCAATGGAAAAAAAGACATTCTGTAAAAAAGACCTCTGCACTAGAATGTTTATAACAGGACAATTCACAATTGCAAAGATATGGAAACAACCCAAGTGCCCATCAATACATGAGTGGATTAATAAAATGCGGTATATGTATACCATGGGGTTCTAGTCAGCCACAAAAAACAGTGGTGATCTAGCACTTCTTGTATTTATCCTGGATAGAGCTGGAGCCCATTCTACTAAGCGAAGTATCACAAAAATGGAAAAACAAGCACCACATGTAATCACCTTGAAATTGGTATTAACTGATCAACACTTATAGTAGTAACATTCATTGGGTGTCAGCCAGATGGAAGGGAGAGGAGGGGATGGGTATATATACAGCTAATGGATGTGGTGTGCATCATCTGGGGGATGGACACACTTGAAGCTCTGACTCAGGTGGTGCAAAGGCAATATATGTAATCTAAACATTTGTACCCCCATAATATGCTGAAATAAAAAAAAGTTAAAACAAAAAAAGAAATGAGCAAAGGTTTTATAGTGGGAACTTGAGCTATAATGCATAAAATTTATATTGTCCTGTGAAAATTACTAGATAAAAGAGTAAAATTTTCTGACATAGAAAAGAGGCATTGTTTCTCCCTGGGGAACATTTACTCTTTCTACACTTAGTTAAAATGTTGATTTTCTTTTCAGGATCCCTTCTGTTACTCCTTCCCCACCCAGAGTTATAATCTCCATTATCTGTGCTCCACCACTACTTTTGGCATATCTCTATCATAATATTCATCATACTATATTATAGTTCTTTGTTCATATCGCTGTATTTCTAATCAGTTTATGAAGGAATGACAATCTCTAGTTCACTTTCATATCCACAATGTCTAGAGTAAGGGCATGAAATGAAATGAAGCAATAAAAGTTTATTGCAATGAATTGAATTCTCTATCCTCTGTCACAAATAAACTCTATTTTAGCATGACTAATGGACATAGATTTATTTTCTTTCAAACATATGTTCTTTCAAAAATAAAATAGTAATTCTGCAGCACAATTGGCAAAAACAACAGAAAAAACATTTTGATATCTAAAATACCAGTAGACTTCTCCTTTGCTGAAATCCAGAAAAATATTTCCTATATATTAATTTTACCATGAAAGAAAATCATGTTGTCTAGAGAAAGATATTCAAAACTCAGATATTAAGAAAGCATTTTAATGCTAATAAATATATATAATATTGTAACATTAGATATGAATTAAGATTTCCCTAAGACATTGAAGATAAAAACCTTTTTTTATATTTTGAAATACATTTTCAAGGAACTGAAGAAGACAAGCACATTCCGTTTTAGGTGGCATTAGTCAAATAATAATATTTCTTATTCAAATTGGCAAAAATTGTCATGAATTTAGGATTTGCTCACTAAATACCCTTTTCCTTTCTTTCTAATTTCTTTGAAGTTCTTAGAAATGGAGTTCGGCTGAGTTGAGTTGGATAAGAATTTGGGAAGAAGTCACCAAAATGATAATAGTGGTTAGGGTTACACTGTACCTTAGAGAAAAGAAATAAAAGTGTAAGTGAATATGCTGTGTATATGAGAAGATGGATATTATTTTTTGAACGTGCCCATGTATGTATATTTTAAGTTGGGGATGAATTGCTGAACATAAAAAAGCTAGTAAAATTTAAAAAATAATAATTGTAATGAGATATTATCATAGCTGAAATGTGATCTTTTTTAGATATTTGAGCATTACAGAAGAGTGCATCCCTATGTATTAGTAGTTCTGGGTGCACTGATACCAGCTAAATTGTTAAATTTTGCTCCCCCAAAATTACCCTGGTTAAATAGTTTCATTGATTGGATAACTCATAGTCTGCTCTCCTTGGTTTAAATAAAGAATGCTGTTTTGAAAGTAAAGTTAGATCATGGTTGTAATCTTCCTTTTGGGTAAAATGTTTCTAATATGAGTCCCAAACATAACTGATTCCTCAAAAATTTCACAATTGTAATCTATTTCAACAGGACTCTTGTGTATGTATGTGTGTATAACTCCAGTTTGTCAACGGAAAAGAACCCAAACTCTGTGAAATGACTTAAAGTGGTTTATTATGAGCTGAATATGTGCAACCATGGCCCCCAGAACAAAGCCCACGAAGCTTTGAGCGAGTAGTTTTGCCTTGGGTTACAGATTGGTTTTATACATTTCAGGGACATAGGAATCATAAGCGAAGTCATAAATCAATACATGGAAGGCATAAATTGGTTTAGCTCAAAAAGTCAGAACATCTTGAAGCATGGTATTATAGGTTACAGGTGGGGTAAAGACTCTTTGATTTGTGATCTGTTAAAGAAATGAAGCTTTGTCTAGCTTGGAATGTTTTAAATTAAGATAAGGAAATCTGTTAATCAGAGATAAGACACCAGACATATACCAGACATATACCCAGACTCAAGTGATCTGTTAAGTAAATTAATGACCTGCAGGTGTGATTTAAGCTTTGTCTTGTATAGCCTTAGGTCTGTTAATGAGTTACAAATGATATCTCCAAGAAGGGAAGGGGGCATGATGAGGCATACCTGATCTTCTTCTCAGGGCCACCAACTCAGCGTTAGGACATTTAGGGTATTTCTGGGGTCCTCTTGGCCAAGAGGGGGTCTATTCAGTCAGGTGTGGAGCTTAAGATATTATTTTCGTTCACAAATTTAAAAAATAAAACACTCTGAGCATCAAGGTGGCATTACCTACAACAGAAATCAGTGTCATTCTTTGTAAAATAAGTAGCTGTTGCCATGGTGAGAATTTGATTCAGCTACCAGTTGCTGTTTTGTATAGTATTTCGAAATTCTTAATACAATCTGCATGTGACTGGGAAGGCTGAACATTCTCAAAGGACTTACTAGCAGCATAAATACATTCTTTGCTTCAAGTAACCATACAGAATTTAACAGATGATTTAGTATTCAAGATACATTAAAGTTTTATTATATGTATGTTATCTTTACAAGCTCTTTTGGATGCATGCGAAGTAACAAAACTCTACAAGAAACATATATTCAAGTTGGATAGATGACATTCCATGCATTAAAATTTAAATGGAGAATTAAATGAAAACATGATAAATAATTCAAGAGAAGTCACAAAAATATGGGTTATTCAAGAAGTGATAAAATAATTAGGGCTGAGTGTTAAAGAACAAAATTTTTTAGCGTTAAGTGAGATCACAAAGGGATTTCATGAGATAGAGCTTGAACCAGATCTTAAATATGTCATAAGTTTTGGATGAGCTAAATGAAATAGTGCATATATTATCTTTTGGAACTAAATATAGGAGATCCTAGGAAGGGGGCCTGCAGATTGCAAAGATCAGAATGCATGAATGGAGCAACAAGATAGCAAACCAAAGAATGGAACTTTGGAACAAAGTTGAGATTACTTGCAAGGCCAAGCAGAAGTTCCATTGTTAGAACTTAAATAGAAGCTGTGAGCCAAAATAAGGAACATTATTAAAGTTTTATAGTAGGTGTGTATATCTTTGACATTCTCATTCAGAGACCCTATTTAACCTGCAAACATTGATCCTTTTGTGATTCAAGTTTGCTAACAGTGCTGCCAAGGGTGGTAAAAGAAACATATCTAAGCAATCTTTTCTTAACACTATTGTAAGTACTTTAACATGTATTTTCTCAGATAAGTGTCAAAAAGCAGCCTCATAATTGTTATGGAGACACAACTGCAGCGCAATTTGTCCCAAATATAGTATAGGTCTCTCTGGCTCTGCTGTCTTTTTAAGTTCTTCCACTAACACATTCCATATTCCCACTTCGTAAAAGGCTGGCAAGTTGATTACCAGGGCAATTACCACACTTGTCCACATTTCTCTAGATGTGTCATCTTCATTATTAGACTCAATCTAAATTTTCAACTCCTCTCTATTAGATCAATCTGGAAAAATTTAAACCTTTTATCACTATCACTAAATTCATTCTCTTACTACCCACTCACTGCTTCAAAATCTGAAGTTTCATTTATTTGGGTCAACATGAAGTCAAACTTATCAAACTCAATGCACAATTATCAGTTTCAATCTTAGTGGCCATCTCTGCAGCATTTAGTATTGCTGATCATGCCCTCTGTTTGGAAAAACTCTTGGTTTTTGTTTTCCACTAAAACACACTTTACTGCTTCTCCTCATATGAGTATGACCATTCATCTTTGCCTGCTTATGGGTTCTATGGGTTCTACTTCTTCATCTCACTCATTAGCATTTGGAATTTTTCTGATTTTTGTCCTCAAATTCCAGCATGCACATTCTTTCAGTATAGCCTCCTCCAGTAAAATTATTTTAACTACGAACATACCTTTATGACGTGAAACTTCATATATCCTATTATCTCGATTTGCCTGTCATTCGCCTGTCTAAATCCCATCAATGGCTTCCCACCAACATATTCACATACTCCAGAAATGATTACAAGATTGTTCATGGTGCGGTCTGTGTTCTCCCTCAGCTTTATCGTTACTGCTACCTATTTAAACTTTTGCAGTTCCCCTTGCACACCATGTAGTTTTTCCCTTTTATGCAAGTCTCCTCTTCTGACTCAAATAAGCCTCCCATTCTACCTACCCCATATACTCTATTTGCCTAATATTTAAATGTTAAAGATATATTGAAATCCTTTTGATCTTAAAAAGTCACCATTGCTTTTCCGTATGCTCCCTCCATGTGCCCAGTCTCCCAGTAGACTAAATTTCCTACCTTCATGCTTGCTAGAATAATAACTATTTGTATTGCTTTATTATTACTCTGGCATAATTTTTGATAAATAACTGCCTAAATGCTTACTTTGCTGCACAGTATTTTCTGTTCTATGAAAAAAAAAAGCTCCTACTATATTCCTGCATTTATCATCAGCAAAATATCAAGTATATTAGGAAACCAATCAATGTTGAATAAACAATGTAAACATGAACTATTGGATGAAAAAATGTTTAGCTTGTAGAGGAGTTAGTATATGCCACTTTTTCTATATTTGGAAGAATTGAGCATCATACAGAGCTTCTAAATTTTATTATACATATTGACATGCATTTAAAAATCACAAAGCATGCCAAGAGAAGAAAGACCAAGAGGGGACAAAAACAGAACAAAAAAAGACAGATTTTTGATTTAATGGAGTTATACTTTAAAATATCTGCAATTAACATATTCAGGAATATAGTCATTATCATACAAAGTTTTCCTATGTATTTGGAATATATGAAAACATCAAATGAAAACTATAAATATGAAAAACTCAATAATGAAAATTTAAAAGTTCATTAGTAGGTTTAACAGCAGAGTGGACACAGCAAAACAGATGTACAGTGAATTATAAGTAGGTGATTACATAGTATGCAGGATGAATTACAGAGTTCAAAACACATGGAGGAATAGAGAAAACTATTTATAAGGTAAGTAGGATACAATAATGGATTTTAAATATATGTACTTATAGTCCTACAGAGAAAGAGGGAAAGGGGAAGACGCAACATTTGAAGAGGAACTGACAGTACTCTTCAAAATACTAGCGCATTCCAAGGGTCATTCAGAATATAATGTGAGGCTATCTAAAGGGAAGCCATTTTGCTTCCAGTATGCTTTCTGTTTGTTCTGTCTGGACAGTTTAGCATTAACTTTCTGCTTGCTTATACAGCTGCTGGGCACAAGATTAGAAAACAACCTCGAGGAAAAATGGATCAAGAGTTTGGAATAGGCCAACTGCAGACTGCTGCTAACAAGGTCCACCAGATGCCCTGCTGTTTGCGTATAACCATGGAGCAAGTCTTGTTGACTTGCACAAAGCCTGCTTTCTGTCACCAACCCCCTTTACTCCTTCCCTTTGTAAGTTGCTCAGTAAGCAGAGCAGATGGGATGGTCTTTGAGACAATGGTCTGCCATCTCCTCCAGCCGCTGGAACTTGAATAAATTACCTTTCTTTCACCAATAATTGTCTTTCGTGTCTGGCTCTCAGGTGGCAAAGTAGCTGAACCTGCATTCAGCAACAAAGACGTGGAAAACTCCAAGCATAGGGTCAAACATATCTTACACCTGGAGCAGAATAATTTCTCTGAAAAACACACCTAAATGCTTTATAATCAAACTACTGAAAGTCAAATAAAAAGAGAAAACGTAAAGGCAGCCAAGGAAAAAAAGACATATTATGTTCATAAGAGCAATGATAAGGCTGGATGCTGATGTTTCAACAGACTCTATGGGGTCCAGAAGACAGTACTATGGCATCTCTAAAGTGCTGAAAGAAAAAGAGGGTCAGTTTAAAATTCTACACCAAGGAAATATATCCTCTGAAAGCAAAGGGGAAAAAGACTTATCTAGATTAGGAAAGAGAAATGAATTTATGTCCAGCATTCTCACTCTAAGAGAAATATCAATAGGAGATCTTAAGGCAGGTGAGGAATATATGCAGAGAAACACAGAAATGCTAAAACAAAACAAAACAAAACAAAAAAAAAAACGAAAAAAAACCAAATACCAAAAAACAAAAACCAAAAGCAAAAATGGGGAATATATCAGAAAACTTTATATGTGGGGCTTGAAATATACACAAAATTAGGCCAAGCATGGTGGCTCACACCTATAATCCTAGCACTCTGGGAGGCCGAGAGAGGTGGATCATTTGAGCGCAGGAGTTTGAGACCAGCCTGAGCAAGAGTGAGATCCCGTCGCTACTAAAAATAGTAAGAAAATTAGCTGGACAACTAAAAATATATATAGAAAAAATTAGCCAAGCATGGTAGTGCATGCCTGTAGTCCGTTCCAGCTACTTGAGAGGCTGACGCAGAAGGATTGCTTGAGGCCAGGAATTTGAGGTTGCGTGAGCTAGACTGGCGCCACGGCACTCTAGCCTGGGCAACAGAGTGAGATTCTATCTTAAAAAAAAAAAAAAATAATATATATATATATACACACACACACACACACACACACACACAAAATTAAAATGCATGCTAATAACACAAAACTTGGGATAGATTGAATGAAGTTAAATAGTTATAGGGTTCTGTATTGTCTGATAAGTGATGAAAGCATAATTACAAAGTGTAATAGCATGATTTTCATTTCTAGGATAATCACTAAAATTATTTTTAGAAATGAATAATTTTAGGACAATAAAAGAGGATATGTAATAATATATCTGAGTAGTCTAAGTGAAGGGAAGAAAGGAGAGAAAAGATACACAAAGCAGATACGATACACAGAAAACAAGTTCTCTGTTAGATACAAACTAAACTATGTTAGTATTTATATGAAATGTATTTGAATTCTAAATAAAAAAGATTGTCATAAAGATGAACAAAACAATATTTTGTTTACAAGAAACACATCTAATAAGCATACAGGAAAGTACATAGAAAACTTACAAATAAAATACTGAAAAAAAAAAATCTTACAAATAAGTGCATAGAAAAGTACATAAAGGCCAGGCC
Source organism: Avahi laniger (assembly GCA_963575035.1). NCBI lineage: Eukaryota > Metazoa > Chordata > Mammalia > Primates > Indriidae > Avahi > Avahi laniger. Next base: position 13,656 of record CAUYSK010026433.1, on the reverse strand, counting down.
CGGTGGCTCACACCTGTAATTCCAGCACTTTGGGAGGCCGACGTGGGGGATTGCTTTAGCCCAAAAGTTCGAGACCAGCCTGGACCATAGCAATACTCTGTTTCTACAAAGAATTAAACAAACAAACAAACAGAAACTTAGGATGGTGGTATGGTGCATGCGTATAGTTCCAGCTACTCAGGAGGCTGAGGTAGGACGATTGGATCGCTTGAGCTCAGGAGTTTGGGAGTTTGAGGTTACAGTGAACTACATTGATGCCATTGCACTCTAGCCCCAGCAACAGAGTGAGAACCTGTCTCAAAGAACAAAACAAACAAACATAGAACTTTTCCAGTTAAATGTGTGGACGATATACACTCTGTAAACAGTAAACCTACTTCTCCTCCCCTCCATGCAAACACACAAAATCTGGCATATCTATACTAATATCAGACAAAATAGAGTTTAGGGAAGAAATAGTTCCAGAGATATACAAGACCTTACATTACAATAAAAATGGAATATCCAACTATAACAAATCTGTACATATGTATTAATAATACCATAGCTTCAGAATATGTAAAGGAAATATTGACAAAATTAAAAGGGAAAAGAGACATACTAATGCTCCTAGTGGGAACTTTAACACACCTCTCTAAATAACTGATAGAAAAAGCAGACAAGATATTACCAAGCCAGATCTATGGAAGATCTGAGCAACAAAAATAATAAACTTGACCTAAGTGACATCTATGAAATAGCACATCCAATTTTGACAAACATACATGAAACACAGAAGGTGATCATCTGCTAGCTGAATGTGGTGGCTTGCACCTGTGGTCACAGCTACTTGGGAGGTTGAGGTGGGAGGATCTCCTCAGCCCAGGAGTTCGAGGCCAGCCTGGGCCACATAGTGAGAACCCTGTCACATGAAAGAAAGAAAGAAAGAAAGAAAGAAAGAAAGAAAGAAAGAAAGAAAGAAAGAAAGAAAGAAAGAACAGGAAAAGAAACCGATCATCTGTGGGGCCATCAAGCGATTCTAATTTTGCTTACAAATGGGGGCCCTAGACAAACTCTAACCATAGTCAATAGTAACTCGTAACTCTGAGTGAAATCTATAAAGACTAACTCTTCTGCTGCCTCATATCCTTCAGTGTAAAAGACAGGTTATAGACACCTCTAAAAGGAGTGGTAGAAATGCTCTTTTTAGACTGCGACTACTGCATTGTGACCACTGGATTCTAGAAAAATGCAAAAGAAATTAAGGGAAACATCTTTAATAGTTGACAACAATGTGTTTTAAATGGGGCAGGTCTTAATGTGTTTCAGCTTTTACTGGGTCATATCTCATCTCCTTCATATTTGTATTCTGAATTTGGCTTGGGTGATTCTGAGTTTAGTTTAGTGAAGTTTTCAGAGTTAAAGGATTCTGGCTGAGGCATTTTTAAAAATCCACTCAAATGTATTACTCTTGAGGGAGAAAATAGAGTTGAACACCAGAGATATTTCTGGTGTTTATATTAGGTTAGGGCAGAGAGAAGACATTTTTACATATCAATTAAGGGAAGAAATTTCAATTTCCCACTAAAATATCTGGTTAGGAGATCTGATAAATCTTATAAATCTGATAAATCTTATAAATATTTTAATTTAGGATATTCTAATTAGAATCTGTTATCATTTGAAGAAAATCTTTGGTTTATCATTCAGCTATATTTACAAGATCAACGATATTTTTCAATATCACAATTTCGTTGGGAAGAGGATAGATGAGATAGATATGCAAGCATATAAACATTACCCAATATAATAAGTGATATAATAGAAATATAATTTCTTTGATTACAAGTTACTGTGTCTTATCTTTACTCTTACTCCAATATTTGTAGCTTATCTAGTATATAGTAGGTCCTAAAAAAATTGTTAATTTATTGAACCGAACAAGATGTCATGAAAACAAAACAGAAAGTAACTACATAGTGTGGAGAAATTTGTTTGTTTTTTTTGTACTAGAGATTTTTCATCTATAAATAGGGATTTAATATCAAATATTGGTATAGCATAATGAAGTTCTTAGCAAACACATTTGTTCACTTTAACTCTTTATAATAGTGATTATCTTTAAAAAAGGTTATAGGATGTCCGGGAGAGTGTAAATTTGGGGACAGAAAGAATACACACTATTTGACATTGTAACTCTAAATATGTCCTTCTATTTTCTGAGCCCCAAATCCTCCAAAAATACAGTGAAGCAATTTGCTTTAAAGGCCTTTCAAAATCATTTTGAAAGTAAATGACAATTAGATTGAGACAAATCATTATTAGAAAATATTTCTATGTGTATTTATAATGTACTATGTATTGATAGTAAAAATAGAACAGATGCTTAATATCTTCTGAATTAAAATTATAGGTTATAACAACACACATGTATGCACACCAAGGTGATTATGCAATCACTTCGTCACTTTTGATTTGCTACAGTCAACTGAGAGACATTGATATTTAGCTTTATTTTTTATTCTTAAGATAACCAACACCACCTTTTCTCTTACTGGATATAAAATAAAAGTACCATTGTACTAACCCCATCTCTCACAGATTTTAAAGGACTTAATATGTATGTTTCTGACTAAAATGCATTTAAATTTTTTAAAGGTCCCCAGGGCATAATAACTAAATGATCTCATTCTCATACAAATTAAGGCCAACCATACATATTTTTTCTTATTATTCTGGCCTATAAAGTTAATCCTCACTGAGCTCTCATAAAGACTTCTTTAAGCCACCCGGGTGAGGGAGAAGCAGCCCTAATGAGCATGAATCAGTGGCATCTGATCTCCACCATAGTTAAATGCCAACACAGATATAATCTTTTGCTCTTCCAAAGGCTTTTAACTCTGAGAATAAAGAGCTCAAAATCTCCAACATCAGCAAGCCTTTAAACTGGTTCCTTCTTCTATCCAACAGCTTACCCTCCATTATTTTGCAAAAATAAAACTAGAAGTGTTTTATGTGTTTCATTTGGAGAGAATGTGGGAATTGCTGTAGAAAGGGGACCTATATCCCTTCTATTAGAGTTTCTTGTTTCTTCCATTTGATCAGGGAAACTTTTCCCTTTAGCTTATTGAGCTAAATTGGCAAATAGAAAGCAATGAGTTTATACCATGTGTCAGTGAAGTTACCACATAAGTGTAGATTTATACGTGAAATATTTTAGATGAATTAAGTGCTCTTTTGGGAAATATCTGGAAAGTACACACAAACACAGATGAGCCAAATGGAAACAGTGACCATAAATTAAGTACATTCTCATTACCTTTTCACAACCCCTGACTAGAAACAATAACCTCTCCCCCAATAAGCACACAGTCGCAGAAAAAGAGATTAGTGTACCCAAAGGGCAAAGCAAACAGATATATCTTGTGATACGTTCAAACAATCATAAAGCTGTACCTCTGGCAGATGATGAGTGGGAGTAAATTAGAAAGGTCTAGGTGAATTATAGAGGTGGGAATCTTCTATCAAGGGGGCCCAGCTGTCTACCTCAAGGTACTTCACCCTAGCAACAGACAACAGGATCAGTCAAACAAGAGATGGTTGTTGTAGAGGAAATAAAGAAAATAAGTGAGAGTCTCATAATTGGGGCCTGGCCTGGGTAGAAAGTATATTCCACCATCAGGTCTTTTAAACTTGAGTTGAAATCTAAGTCTTATGATAGTATTACACTGAGTCTGTAATTGTATATGTAATATATTGCATGAATATGTATATATATATATATATACACACACACACACATAAACACACAAGGTAATAATAATTATTGTCAATATTAGATCACAAGAAAGGAGGTTTTCCATCTTTAAAAAAAAAAGCTGATAGCTTAAAGAAAGCACAAGTAATTATATGAGAGAATCTCAACAAACTTGAGGATTTCTCTCTGACACATAGCCAGTTCTTTTTTTTTCTTTTTTATTTCAGCATATTATGGGGGTACAAATGTTTAGGTTACGTATATTGCCCTTGCCCCACCCGAGTCAGAGCTTCAAGCGTGTCCATCCCTCAGACGGTGCACATCACACTCACCATGTGTGTATATACCCATCCCCTCCTCCCCCCTCCCATCTGTCCAACACCCAATGAACATAGTCAGTTCTCGATGTTTACTATAGCTTTACTCATTAAATTTTATACAACAGAAAACCTTAACAAAAGTCTGTGCAATGTTTGGGAACAATAATTCACTTTTGCAAGGAAAAGGAGATTTATGGAGAAAATCACTTGTATTTGACCATCACTGACATTAGTCCTTACTTCATGAAAAGTGACTGGGGCCTGATAGATATTTCTCTTTTGATCAGGAAGCTACTGTTTTTCTTGTCTCTGCAATGAATGGAAAATGAATAATGATCACATTGATGGCAGCAAAAGAATCTTATTTTGTAACCGGAGAGAAATTTTTACAAATTCAACCTTAAATCTTTAATAAATGCAAGATAGGCACTTGAAAGTATTTCGTAGTAACATCTTTGTTTTTTCTAAAGAAAATATTTTAAAAGAGATTTTAAAAACACATACATTTAGAAATAAAATTAGCCATCAAAATTTTCCAGACAAACTAGTAGGAATAATGTAACTTCTTGGAAAAATAGATCATTGATATTTGATTCTAGTACTTAAAGAAAATGTAAACATATACAGCACTTAATAGTTCACTTAATTTCTCATTGCTAGCAGTTTGTCACGGTAAGTAGAAGCAGAAACTGATCCTCTGATTGAATTACCTTATTAGTATCAAATTTTGTTAGGCAGTGAACTATGCTTTTAATATGAACTTGGAGCTTGACCAGATTAGGGAAAGCTCTAAACAGCCTCAATTATTTAATCTGTTCTTAAATATGAATTATTTTCTCAGAAAACCTGTATTACAGCCTAGAATCATCTTAGATACAGTTTTGCACTGGCTTTAGTAGTGACACAAAGACTCACTCATTCACATTTGTTTAGTAAAGGGAGTTTAGTACAGGAAATCATTTTTGGTGTTATGAAAATTCCATGCAGTTCAAAGAATAGGAGCCATAGGTTTATTGGGGTCCTTAGTATCTAAATTCTCTGCAGATGGAAGCAGTTCTTGGTTTAAGGTAATACAAGGGTTGATTCCACATCTTTGAAACTGTGAATTGTGCTGTAATAAACATTCAAGTGCAGTGTCTTTTTGATAAAATGACTTCTTTTCCTTTGGGTAAATAGCCAGTAGTGGGATTGCTGGATCAAATGGTAGGTCTACTTGTAGTTCTTTGAAGAATCTCCGTACTATTTTCCATAGAGGTTGTACTAATTTGCAGTCCCACCAACAGTGTATAAGCATTCCTTTCTCTCTGCATCCATGTAAGCATCTATTGCTTTTGGATTTTCTAATAAAAGCCATTCTAATAGGAGTAAGGTTATATCTCATTTTGGTTTTAATTTGCATTTCCCTGATGATTCGTCATGTTGAGCATTTTTCTCATATGTTTATTGGCCATTTGTTTTTCTTTTGAAAAGTTTCTTTTCATGTTTTTTGTTCACTTTTTAATGGAGCTGTTTGTTTTTTCTTGCTGATTTGCTTGAGTTCTTTGTAGATTCTGGTTATTAGCCCTTTATTGGATGTGTAGCTTGGAAATATTTTCACCCATTCTATAGGTTGTCTATTTGCTCTGTTGATTGTTTTCTTAGCTACATAGAAGATTTTTGCTTTAATCAAATTCCATTTATTTATTTTAGTTGTTGCTGTGACTGCCATTGGGGTCTGATTCATAAATTCTTTGCCTAGGCCTACATCTAGAAGAGTTTTTCTTACATTTTCCTATAGAATTCTTATGGTTTCATGCCTTCCATTTAAGTATGAGTGGATTAATAAAATGTGGTATATGTATACCATAGAGTACTACTCAGCTATTAAAAGATGAATCAGTGCCTTTTGCAACAATTTGGATGGAACTGGTGATCATTCTTCTAAGTGAATTACCTTAAGAGTGGAAAAACAAACCACATGTACTCATTATTAAATTGGAACTAACCAATGAACACACATGAGCATGAATAGGGAAGTGAAACTCAGTGGAAATGAAGCCGGGTGGAGGAGGTGAGGGCAGGGAGAAAAACCTGCCTAATGGCTACAGTGAACACTGTTTGGGTGATGGGCACACCTATGTCCATGACTCAAGCATTACAAAAGTGATCTATGTAAACAAAAATATTTGTACCTCCTTAATATTTTGAAATAATAAAAAAGATAATACAAGGACTTAGCAGTAGCACCTCACTAAAAATATCTTGTGGATTGAAAACAAACGGGAATTATCATTATGGTTTTGTGTGGTCTATAGCTCTGAAAACTGGGGCTCTTTCCAAAGACTTAACACAGACTGGAGCCTGGCCTTGACTGTCTCCTAATAATCATATCCACAGAGAGGAGCTTAAAAACCCAGGGGAACATAACTTCAACTGAAGAGTACAACTCAAAAGAAAACAACAAGCCATGCTACCTATACAATCTATGACAGAGGCATTGGAACAGACAAACCAAGAATTTAAAAAAGACTATGTATATTTTTAGGGAGATAAAGGATATTAGCCATTTGGAAAAAGAATAAGATAACATTAGGTAGATAGGTAAATATGTTAAATTTAAACATATAGGTAAGTAAAGAAAGAGAATAATAGATAAATTAGTAGAATGGATTTTAAAGCCAAATAATAAAAGAATGATTAGGAAGATTAGAGTGAGGATCTTTTGCATGAGGCAACAGAAAATAAGTAATACAGAAAAAAAAAACTTTAAAAATAAGATATATGTTAAATAAAATTCAAAATTTAAAAATCTGAAAAATAATAATATCAGAAGAAAATAAAAATAGGGAAATAGTTGAAGAAATATGGATATAAATTTCCAAGAGGTAGAGACAGATCACATTCCTCTCATTAAAAACATTTATAGAATGCCAAAGAGTAGAAAATTACAACATTTAAATACATAGTGAAATTTAAGATTATTAAACACAATAAAATTCAATGTTTTAATGAATGATTGGACATGTGACTTCTCAATAGAAGCACTAGAGCAGGAGGACAATTGAATAGCATTTTTAATGTTTCATTTAAAAGAATGTTGAACTTATTTATATCCAGAAAATTGTTCATATTAATGCCATATTCTAATACAATATTATCAGAAATGACAATTCAGGAAGATTTAATACCAAAATTCATAATAAAAATACTTTGGGGGAAGTACTCAGATAATTAGAGAAATAAATCCAGAACATGCTGTAAGAGATCTGAGAGTAAGAAAAAACAAATAGCTTATTAAAGTTTAGTATGTAAAAAAGGAAAATAAAGTACTTCTGATATTATCAAGGACCATAATTATCAACATAATGCAGTGAGGAGAGAACATATGCTCATAATATGGCTTATTAAAAGGTAGCATTGTGGCTAAATATATATGTTAGGATGGATCTTAGGTTAAAGAATACTAACATAAGAAAAAGGAATAGAATTTTTAGACAAGGAGAAGAAATCTCAGTTTATTCAAGAAAAATGAAGAGAAGCAAAAAAGGAAATAAAGAGGCAAAAGTAAAAAAAATCAGAATTAGTTTTTAATGTAATAGCTAGTACAGCAATGCATGAGTTAAAGAAATTGATTGAGGCCAGGTGCAATGACTCACACCTGTAATCCTAGCATTCTAGCGCACTGAGGTGGGAGGATTCCTTGAGCTCAGGAGTTCAAGACCAGCCTGAGCAAGAGCAAGACCTACTGTACTACTCTCTGTTAAAAATAGAAAAATTAGCTGGGCACTGTGGTGCTCCTGTAGTCTCAGTTACTCGAAAGGCTGAAGCAAGAGTCTCCCTAGAGCTCAGGGGTTTGAGGTTGCAGTGAGCTAGGATAATGCCGCTGTAGTCTACCCAGGGCAACAGAGAAAGACTCCGTAAAAAAAAAAAAAAAAACGTCATTAATTGAGACATAGGTAAACATTTGTAATCAAAGTAACTCGCACTGAAACAAAGAAATGTATATAACCTTAGACTTATTAGGAAATACTACAAAGTGAGAAATTTGCCAGCGTCAGTAGAAAAATCAGATATAAAAATCCTCATGCTGTCTTTGAGGAAATGCAGGCTGGGGTATCCATTCAGAAGGCATTCTAATACCATTTATTCAAATTAAGTAAAATGCAACCTATGAGCCGGCAATTCCAATCCTGAGTATATATCTCATGGATATCTTTGTACAGGTCTGTAAGGAGATATATTCTAGGATGTTCATTTTCATGTTATTTGTGTCCAAAAATTCAACATAATCATAGCATTCATAACATATCTAGGTAGGAAAAATATGACGAACATGTATCATGGGTTCTTAAGCAACAATAAGAAACAGTGGAATAATTGTGCATCTAGCAATATGGGTGGATCTTGAAAACAGTGTTTAGCTGTTTTTAGAAAAGAGAAAGAAAGACAATGATATACAGAACACGATGCTGTTTATGTAAATTAAAAGTACATAGTCACAAGTATTGCCGTACGTTTTTGCTAAAACACATTTAAATATAAATAAATGTATAGGATGTATTAGAATTGTTACCTGAGGGAGAGAATGGGATTAGGATAGGAAAATGGGGATAAAAATAAGTAAATAAACAAACCCAGAACAGTAGAGAAGTCAATGATGGATATATGTTATGAACTTCAGGAGTATAATTAACTCAATTCTTTTCTACTGAACTAAAATAGCAATAAATATTTAAAACAGAGAAATTTGGCAGGTGGAGATCAAAGTACCTCTTATAAAGAGTTAAAGATAACTCCTGGATAGCAAGGGAAGAAGAACACAATGACAGGAAAGCTTGGGATGGAAAACATTGCTTTACAATTGTACAAATATGAGAAATTTTGAGATTTTCTTTAGTGTTACTAAGCTGGTACAGAGTTATGAGAAGAGTCCTGAGAATGTGTTTAATGGAGTGTGGGCTGTGCTGGACCATGGGAGCTGGAAAGGGAACAGAGTAAAAGTGTGTGGAAAGAAGTGAAGAACTAGAAGGAGTAGGGCCTGGAAATCTCTGGATGACCTAGGCAACAGGTCAGTGAATATAAGATGAGACTAAAGAATGGGCTTCATGTTATTATGTCAAAGGAAAAAAAAACATTTTAGCTAATGCCAAGAACCAAGAGGTAGATGCATTTATAAAGAAGATGAAGACCCCTGAAGATGAAGAGGCCAGTAATTGGTACAAAGAAGTTGAATGGATCTTGAAGACACCCAGCTACAGTGAGATTAGGGGTGGAGAAGAAAAAAAAAACAAATTAAAAAAGAACGACAGATATAAGCAGTGAGAAGACATGGGGAATGATAGAGAGTGATGACAAGAAAACAGGCTGCACAGAGACATAAGGATCCCTAGATGGAAGCATGAATGGAAGCCAGAGGATGATAATTACTCTGCCTACTTGTCAACCAAGTTGTCCAACCATTCATTGATTTACTATTTAATTTTTCACTCATTCATTTCTATTTGGTCATTAAGAAACTATCATTCATCGCTTGCTGTCTAGAAAACTTTTAAGGTTAAAGAAATACTCCCTGATTCCGATTTTATCAATCAAAGTTGTGTAGAAAGTGCCAAATCTGCCTAAGTGCTATAACAGGCTCTAGGGAAATAAAGGGGGAAATTATATTGGTTTCAAAAAAATCCCACAATCAGTCATAAAGAATCCATGGAGGAGATGGAAGAATTGCATTTAATTGAATATTAAATTAATTATGTGATTTATTATTAATTCATTAATCAAATATTTTAATTGAATTCTTCTGAGTAGGATTTCATCATGTAAAGTAGAGAAGGGTATAAGGACAATGAAGAACATAAGGACAATTTATTTAGAAAATAGATTTCAGTAAATTTAGGAAATGGCTATGGTCAAAAAGCTGTCTCCACAGCATTAAAACATCATTCTTTTTTGAATAAGTAGACCTCAATTTTAGTTGAATATCATTGCTAATAATTGCCAAAATGTAATAAAGTAGTGTCTCTTGCCAGGTGCACTGAATTTAACCCCCTATATTCATTCCCATGCGAGTAGATTATTTACCTACAAGATTTTTTTTAACTTCCTGTATACTTAAATGTCTAACTTACCTTTGAACTAAAATGGATATTAACACATTCTGATTTCATCATGTTTGTGTTTGATGTTCTTGCTCCTTAAGGTCTGATTAAATCCATTCCTCTTCTTCCACTGTTACAGTTTTCCAAAGAACATTTCTTTAACAAGATACTTGTATACTGATGCTGTGTTTAGTCATTTCTTTTAGTTGGATATGAGAAGATTTTAAATATTCTCTGAAACATTTTCATTCATCCACAGAAGAAAATGTACTGAGTGCTTCGTTACTTGACAGAATCAGTTGTTCTTATTCTTCTGTGCCAGTTAAAATGTGAATGCAGTCTTTCCCAGTGTCTTGTATTTTTTAAATCTAGAATTAGCAATTTTAATTTGAACTGTTAAATTCATAGACTTTCAGTGGGCAGAAGACAGCTGTGGAATAGATTACAGAAGTTAGTACATCTTTGCAGATATATTTAGAAGATATTTAACAACTGAATAAAATATTGTTATGAATAAGGAGATGGGATTTCTTGTAGTTATTGTTTCTGAATTAAATATCAGTTTTTCTCTTTAAATATTTCCAAATAAAATAATAATAGTAAAGACAATTTTCTTTTTTTTCATCCTCACACTCCTAGTTATTAGGCCTGTACTACTAGGCAGACAAAGCCACAGTCCTTCACTTCATTCATTCACATTATTCATTCAATTATTTATCTAACACATGTTCTAGGTGTTAAAGCTACTGTGCTCAGTATTTCAGACTCACAAAGATACAAAATCTTTATTAGGTTTCTAATGAAAGTTTAAAAGTTTTTTTTTCCTGTTATATATGAAGAACTTTGTGCCACCTAAGTCTTAAATGTGCAAGAAAAAATAGCTACTATATCTATTCATTTTTAGTGTCCGTTGATTTATAGATATTTTCATCTGAAGCTATTTATAGACTATAATCTTGAACCAGAAAATCCCATTTTCAGAAATGAAATCACTGTAACTAGTGTCTGCATCATCATTTTATTGAAACCACCCTTTCAATATTCCCTATGAGCCAGAAATGACCACTCACACTCTCATTCTCATGCTTCTCAAATTTTGTGTGAAATGTGTTCCTACCTTAGTGCTTTGGCTTAAGTTTTCCTTTTCTCCTATACCATGCAGTACCCTCGCCTCTCCCCACCATTCACCCTTCTCCATCTAGAAAATAACTAATTGTTCTCTCTGTAAAGTCACTTCCTTTGTGAAGTTTTTCTCAATCCACCCCTGTCATCCTTACCATTAGGCAATATTGACAGTTTACTAGCCATCATTCACATAAATAAATTTTACTATTTATTCTAATTAGTTATATCCATTAGTTACCTGAATTACCACATTTGATTTTACTGTATTTATTATGCCGTGATAGATTATTAATTGAAGTCACTTGAAAAGGTTAATTCATCTGAGTCTTAATTCGATCTTCTATTAGAGAGAAAATTAAAGTTAGTAGCTCTTAACTCAAAGTTGTGCTGATCAAAATACTAAAAATAATGGTCATGTAATGAAGACTCCATAAATGTTTTTTATTATTGTCATTCTAGTTGTGTGGTTTTTGGCCATCGCTAGTAGTAGTAACGTAGGAGGAGTAATGGTAATTATAGTAGTAGTTTTGTGTCATTGAGGGCAGGGACAGAGTTCTATTCAGTTTTCATAATGTAGCACCTAGTCAAATTCCTGCAACATAGATAATTTAAAAAAAAAATTCTTTTAAATGAACTAGTGAATGCATGATTAAAGTTAAAACTCATGTTGAATTACTTTTTCAAGGTCATTTCATACCCTCAGGGTTTTAGGGTTATATTAGGAAACTGGCTTGACAAATGATTACACAAAATAATGAAAAACTACAGTAGAGTTAGTGCAAAGTTCAGCATAAGCACCAGTAGGAAATGCCCCTAAATTTTACCTTTGAAGTGAGAGAAAGATAAAGAGAAGTACCATTTGCTCTTCAGTCCTGCTAAGTAAGTATCTCCAGGAATGAGGTATAGGGATCTCCATTTTCAAAAAATCTACCCAGTAAATCTTATGCAGCTAACATTTAGGAACTGTGAGTACAGAAGCAATAGGAAGCTATTATCAGTTACTTATACCTTAGTCTGAATCTCCTTGGAAAAAACTTATTGAAATAAATTTCAAAAGTTGATAGGTGACAAGATAACAAGGCTAGAAGGTCCAAGCATAAGTATCTATAGCATGGGAAGGGCACCTAGAAAAGCATATAACGACCTTCCCTATTTTGTGTGAAATTAACTTTCTTAATGTTAGATCATGTAACATTATTAGTTTCAAATATTTTATTTTTTTAATTAATTTTTTTATTTCAGCCTATTACGGGGGTACAAATGTTTAGGTTACATATATTGCTTTGTCCCACCCGAGTCAGAGCTTCAAGCATGTCCATCCCCCAGATGGTGCACACCGCACCCATTAGATGTGTATATACCCATCTCCACCTCCGCTCTCCCACCTGCCTGACACCCGATGAATGTTATTACTATATGTGCACTTAAGTGTTAATCAGTTAATATAAATTTGATGGTGAGTTCATGCAGTGCTTGTTTTTCCATTCTTGGGATACTTCACTTAGTAGAATGGGCTCCAGCTCTACCCAGGATAATACAAGAGGTGCTAGATCACCATTGATTTTTGTGGCTGACTAAAATGCCATGGTATACATATGCCACATTTTATTAATCCACTCATGGATTGATGGGTACTTGGGTTGTTTCCACATCTTTGCAATTGTAAATCGTGCTGCTATAAACATTCTGGTGCAGATATCTTTTTTATAGAATGTCTTTTGCTCTTTTGGGTAGATGCCTAGGCAAAGAATTTATGAAGAAGACCCCAAAGGCAGTCACAGCAATAACAAAAATAAATAAATGGGACCTGATAAAATTAAAAAGCTTCTGCACAGCCAAGGAAACTATCATGAGCGCAAACGGATAATCTATAGAATAGGAGAAAATATTCGCATGTTACACATCTGATAAAGGTCTGATAACTAGAATCTATATAGAACTCAGGAAAATCATCAAGAAAAAATCAAACAACCCTATCAAAAAGTGGGCAAAGGACATGAACAGAAACTTTTCAAAAGAAGGCAGACTAATGGCCAATAAACATATGAAAAAATGCTCAACATCTCTAATCATCAGGGAAATGGAAATCAAAACCACAATGAGATATCACTTATCTCCAGTGAGACCGGCCTTTATCAAAAAGTCCCAAAACAATAAATGTTGGTGTGGATGTGGAGAGATAAGAAGACTCATACACTGTTGGTGGGACTGCAAGCTAGTACAACCTCTGTGGAAAGTAACATGGAGATTCCTCAAAGAGCTACAAGTAGAACTACCATTTGATCCAGCAATCCCATTACTGGATATTCACCTAAAAGTTTCAAATATTTCAGAGCATACTTCTTATTCATTTGTTTACAATATGACAAACAAAAATAAATATGGGATGACTTATTCAAAA
>CAUYSK010026432.1:0-17695 GCA_963575035.1 Avahi laniger | reverse complement strand
CCAGCTACTTGGGAGGCTGAGACAGTAGGATTGCCTGAGCCCAGGAGTTTGAGGTTGCTGTGAGCTAGGCTGACGCCACGGCACTCGCCCCAGGCAAGAGAGTGAGACTCTGTCTCAAAAAAAAAAAAAAAAAAAAAGATTTACACAAAAGATGTCACCCAACAATACATAATTGCCAAATGAACTGCAATGTGTGTTTCGTTTGACACATTCTTTGGATAGCTCCATGAAAAAGATAAAATACAAATAGGACCTGAAGAAGGGCAGGGATTAGGTCTTCGAAAAACATAAAATGATTTCTTATTTTTCCTATATGTGATATTTGAAAATCTAAATAGATTAACTCTTTTCACTAAAAACAAATCATAGCAATGGAAGAAAAAATAGCTTTTTCCTTCCAAAATATCGACATACCCCTGGAGAGTTTTATTGATCCCCTTAAGAGAATGTTCCATAGATGCAACTGAAAACCATGGGTTTAGATTAGAGCAATCTTTGTAATAATTATTGTGCTAGAGTATCAGTTAGCGAGTCACTAATATGAAGGTACCTAGAAAGAAATTCATATTTAGGGGAAATTTTTTTCACAAAAGGAAAACTTTGATGACAGAAAAGAAATGCAAACGACTGTTGAGAAGAGGACAACTTATAACAATAGTGTTTTTTGTTTTCTTTGCTCACTGGTGCAATGTTATAATTAATCCATAGGGAACAAAGACTGAACCATCTTTTCCTTTCTGTTTCCTGATGGATGAAAACAAAAGTTATTCCCTTACATAGAACAAATAATCAAGGACTATTTGTTGAGTAAACTAAGGATTAGGGCTGACATTTTTAGTTACTTTTTACAAGGATGAATTAGCATCAGGACAATCACAGTTTCTCCTGTAGCAGGTTAGTAAGAAAACCCTCATGTTCATGGCAGCTGCCTAGGATGGAGTGTGTGATCCAAAGGACAGACCGATAGTGAGCTGTAGGAAGATCAAACTCCCAGCCTTTCCGTCATTACACCAAGCTTACTAGCCACATTAACCAACCAACCACAGAACTCAGAAGCACAAAATAAGACTTTTTTTAAAAGAAAGTATATTTGTCATTGTTCAAAAACTCCTCATTTAAATCACTAGTTGTCTCTCTGCTATTTGAGTGAGACTCATCCAACTTGTAAATTTTATGTGAGAAATCATACTTTATTTCCCTCTTGTTCCATAACACTGTCACAAAGCTACCGGTTGAAAATTGGTATATGCTCAGAAAATGCAAATTATTATAATTTTGATTTTTAGTGGAAATAGAAAGTTAAGTTTACTGGAGAAAAAACTAAAAAGAAATTGCAAAGCCAAATGAAATTGGGAAATTATTATTCTGTATCCATAGGAGAGTTCCCTGAGTTAAGATAATACAGTGGTCTCCGCCCTGACTGATAATCTGAATTCCCTGAAGAGTTTTAAAAAATACAGATGCCCAAATCTCTTCTGTAGTGATTCTATAAGTTTTCAGGATTGAGAACCACCTAGACAGAGAAACTAAGTTTTGCTGTAGTTGAGATTCCATTTCTAGTTGTGTTTTATTTTTTGGTAAGCACATTTTATTTTTGTCCACCATGACTCCATAACAGGAATCTGAAAACAGTACTTCCAAGGAATGAAAATGCTCACAGATGCTACAACATGGCTGTTTAAGCCTGCAGGGGTCAACCAATGTGTAATATAATGCATTTATGAACCTACTGAAAATTAAAATTAGTTTTTTATTACTTTGATAGAGTTCTGACAAATAAAGTGAAAGGTATCAAACAAAAACAAAACAATTGTAAGGGAAGAAGTAGGGACCCTTCTTTCCCACTGGGAGATTTTTTCCCCCGTGGCTCTTCTCTAGGTAAATGATACAGGATTTTGTGTTTTCTTAAATAATCGTGATACCTCACACCAAGGTTGATGATCCTCTGTATAGACTGCCTGATCATGCCATGGCCCTGCTTGAAACCCTTCATCATTTCCAACACCTTTCAGGAGAAAGCCCCAACTCTATGACATTGCAGAAAAAGAAAAGAATTCTTACTCATCTACCCAGTCTGGAGTTTCTATTCTTCATGCCCTATCTACTCTACAGTTCCCAAAGTTAATAAGGTATTTTGTATATCTATGCCTTTGCTCACTATGCTGTCTCAGCCTAGAAAGCAGACCTTCCAAAGTCCAACCCCTCGGCAGAGGAACATCTCTCCGTTTAGCTTTCCAAGAATCTGCTCAAACATAGCTCTCTATTCAAGACAGTCTTCTACCAAGACAACCCTTATTGCTCATAGAATTGACCACTTCCTCTTCTGTATTCCCAACAGACTCTGTGATTCATTTTATAAGATCAGTTCTAAAAATGTGCTACGTTTATATCAGGGTTTCTCAAAGTCGGCACTATTGACATTTTGGACTAGATAATTCTTTGTTGTAGAACGTTTAACAGCATCCTTGGCTTCAGTTATTAACCAGGAACACCCCACGCCTGCACATCATGACACCCAAAAATATCTCCAGATATTGCCAAATGTCTCCTACGGGGCAGAAGAACCTTTTAGTTGTATATCTGAGATGTACATCTTTGTCCTCTCCTAACAAGTCTGTAAGCTGCATAAAAGCAAGAGTTTTACATTCATCTTTGTATGTAGGATCTACCAGAGTGCCAGACCCACTGTAGAATCTCAAGAAATGTTTGTTAAATGAATGATTATCTTGCTACAAAAGGGATAGTACGGGCTGGTCTGATGGTAGTGGGTTATCAGAACTTGTTAACATTAGTGTCACTGAAGTTGGTATTCAACCCCCCACTGCTAAATTTGACTGGCTTAAAAAAATAAAATAAAATAAAATAAATTTTAAAAAAAAGGATAGTACCATACTTCCAATGTGTGGAAGGTTAAGTGTATCAACATTTATTCCTGATCAAGGTAATGCTTTACTGTTTAAATATGCCATCACTAATGAAATTAAAATTTTCAATTTCATCTAAACATAAATCAAATTATAATCCTCTAATCAATCCACTTATCATAAAAAATAATTTGTATTGATTTTTATGTTTTTAATACAAAAGGAAATAGGATTTAGGATCTAGAAATTGATTTGAAATTATACCTGTGTATGTGAAACTCATGGATTAAAAATTGCTTGAATTTAGTTAATTGGTTCAGTTTTACTTTAACAAGTCCTACTATTATTTTTATGTTCTGTAAATAGTTTTAATTAATTAGTTCTCATTTTAAAAAAGAAATGTTCAGCTAGTGCATTTTATGTCCTTGTAAGTAACTTTAATTTTTATAAACTAAAAAAATCAAACTTAAATAATATAATCTATTGTTAAGTCTCCTTTTTACTCTGTTACCAGTAATGGCAGACATTTTGATAGAACTGATAAAGCAAAGAATTGTAGAAAGCAGAAACAGAAATATATTACTTAAATTTTAAAAACATATTCAAAATAAGTTTCTAATTAGAATTGCTGTGCCACAATTCAAACATGTGGGCAAAAATACACATATACACAAATACACCTAAGTTTTTAAAATGTGTATAGTCCATGGATAATGATTTAAAATCTATAAAAGATGAGTAAATTTTAAAAATTATCCAATTATTATAACTTATTATATCTAACCAAATTATATAAAGTACCTTTGAAACAGAAAGAAAAGTTGGCCATAAATTTTTTCCAATTCCATAATATTTCTTATATAAAGAAAAATGGTTTAATTTTAAAGTACAATTTGTATAACATAAAGAAGATTAATATGCTGAGGTATAATGATAGTGTGTTCAACTGAGAGATACTATAGATATAGAACTCTGGCTCTTTCTCAGATAAGCACATTTGAACAAATATATTTTAAATTTTAATAGGTGACAATAATTAGTCTTAATACTTTCTTATTCATTCGAATGATGCAATTTCATATTAAATGACTATAATGTTACTGAAAGGTTCAAGTCAACCTCATTTTATAGAGAATCTTAACTTTACAAACAAAACCATTGACATTTTCATTTACCTTCAACTATCTTTGAACCAAACTTTGGTATATACAAAGTATATATTTTGTACTTAGAATATGGATTTTTCACATATAGCAACAGAAATAACAAAATTATCACATTAATCTAACTTTAACTTTGCTGTTCTTGTGATTTAGCAGCTTTTTTTTTTAAATTTGGCTCCATAATTTTAAAAATGTTTTTGTCCCTTTTCAAGAAAAAAATCCATAAAGTCCATGTATATACTTTTGGCTTTTTAAAAATATTTCTTTATGTGTTCTTATATCTTACTATGAGTTTTAGAAAATTAATACTTTGAACCAAGGAGTTGGTACACTATAGTTTGCAGGCCAAATTCTTCCCACCGCCTATTTTTGCATGGCCCACAATCTAAGAGTTTACATATTTTTAAATGGTTTAAAAAATCAAAAGAAGAATAACATTGCATGAAAAGTGAAAATTATATGAAATTTAAATTTCAGTGACTATAAATGAAATGTTATTGGAACACAGCTCATATTTTCTATGTTTACTTTTGAGCGACAGTGGCAGATTTGAGTAATCATAATAGAGACCCACGAAGACTAAAATATTTACTATCTGGCCCTTTACAGAAAAGTTTGCAGATCCTGCTATAAATAATTGGTATACAACTATAAACACACATACCATGTGTGTCTGGGGGACAGGACGCAAAATATTTCTAAGATTTCTTTCATCAAATAT
Source organism: Avahi laniger (assembly GCA_963575035.1). NCBI lineage: Eukaryota > Metazoa > Chordata > Mammalia > Primates > Indriidae > Avahi > Avahi laniger. Next base: position 12,947 of record CAUYSK010026432.1, on the reverse strand, counting down.
TGTCTTTTTATTAATTTCTCATTAATATGGTTTTCTGTAATCCATGGCAAAGGCCATTGTCCATGAGCAATAAAATACTTACCATGATGTTAATTCTCTGGAAAAGTATTATTGATCAATTGTAGAATTGATCAGCTCCTTGTTTAATGTGTACCTTTCCTCATCATTGAAGTCTTGAAAGTTTGAAATTTCTATAATTTACTACTTGAAATCAACTTAGACATCTAATAATAATCAGCAATAACTCTGAATCTGCAAAATTCAGCCTAATGCTTTACTTTACCATGTCTTGGTAAAACTGTTCTGTCTGTAGCTTCCAGTTACATCACTTTATAATGAAGACAATACTCAGCAAACCATATCAAGATTAATTTATAGTCTTCACCTAGTTTACATTTCAGCTTAAATACGAAAAAAAAAAAAAACCATAAAAAACCAAAGCACAAATTTGGTAAGTTAACCAAAAAGTTGAATTCCTTACAGGCAAACATTACTAATAGGTGCTTCAAAGATACAAAAGAGTATCATTTCTACTAATAAATTTAATGCTATTCAATCTATTAAAAAGGCAACAAAAACACGAATCTTTAGTAATTTATCGTTTAATGCCATACTAAATAGATTATAGTCTGAGCATCTGCTCAAGGTTCAGTGATTCAAAGGTTACCTTTAGAGTAAGGTTTCCTAGGAGAAAAATTCAGTTGTTTGTTACCACTGCCTTATTATAGGACATCTTTATGGGAAAAAAAACTTTAAATATCTTAAAAAGAATGTAGAATTTGCCACCATATCTAACATGATCTTATTACTATATTATGCGGCTATTAACAATAATGATGACTATATTTTATTTTGAGGACGTTTCTGAAAATCTCTACAATGAAAGTACATACAGCATATTTCTAGATTCTTATATTTTGCTAAGTATTATAAATCAGTAAAGAGAAATAAAAAATTACCTAGGGACATTAAAAATGGATAAGTAGGAGCAACGATTCAAATGAAAGTTCTGAAATGTATCACAAGACATACAGTTAGTGATTGAAAATGAAATAATAAGGAGAGATTCTCAATTATGTATTAAGAAAAATATTAGGTGTTTAAATTCAAATTCTTTGTTGTCAACAAATTTATTTAAACCAAACAATTTAGAATTGTTTTAGGTTTTTTTTTTTTTTTTGCCCTTAAAGTGAATTATAAGCTAATTCAGAGGAGTAAAACAAATAATGTCAGAATCCTGGGAACCAAAAAGATGATTATCTTAAATACATGAGCCTAAGAAGTGAAGTTGCTTACTTAACACCAAAAGGCGACTGGTTTTACCAAAAGTAAAATGCAAGAAGTCACTGGAATGGAAGGAGCCACAGAGATTTCCCAAGAAATGGAAATCGTAATGTTTCCCCTTTGTCATAGGTGACTTGTCCCAGGTTATGTGAGATTGCATGTCAATTCTAACAATACTAGGCTAATCATTAAAATAATTTTCATTTAAAAGAAAATCACACCATAATCATTCTCAATTATCATATCATCTCTGTAATAAGAGACGATGCCATCCTACCAGCTTCTTTGCTGCAAAGAAACCCTGATAAGAAATCTCAAATATAAATTATCTGTCTGCTTCCATTAATGGAGCATCTGTGGGTTGTAGCGACTGAGACGGCCTGTGGCTAGGATTTATGTATGAAACACGATGGTGTGGCAAATCCTGCACAATGTTTGACCTCAAGCTCTAACCTCAAGATTAAATAAGCTACCGAAAGAGTGGGTCCTTTCTCCAAATCTGATCAGCATGTTTGGGAAGGACTGCAGTTCACAAAATAAAATTTTGTTTCTACTTTTCTGCACCAAATACAAGAAGATGTTTTTCACTTCCTTTTGCTATATTTAAGATACTTCCCGGCCCAAACCTTTCCTATCACTGGAACCACAATCACTAGAAGAATTTTACCAAAGGTTGCCTTGAATGATTAAAAAAAATATTAAATTAAAATGCGTCTTCCATGCTTACCAAATAGGCAGCATTTGCAGTCACTTTAGGTGGCTTCAGTGCTGGGCACTTACCCAAGTCCCTGGTTCTGTGGAGTCAGCTGTCCTCCATGTGCCTGGTTCCACCGCATGTGACTGAGTGTTCAAATGCCTGGACTTACCAGACTTTTTCAGAAAAGATTCAAATCTTCAAATGAGAGAAGAGTTGTTCATTTAGAACAGTCTTAAAAAAAAAAAGAAAAAGAAAAAAAAAACCCTGAATTTTAGACAAGCAAATTCTTGGTCAGAAGGTTTTGCAAGACTAATCATCACCAACATGAAACCTGAGCTCATCTTTTAGAGATCTTTGTTTCCTTCCAACTATGTCTCTTTCAATTTTCATTTCATTCCCTTACTCCTTTTTTTTCCTACCTGCTTTTGATCTTCTATTTTATACTGTACAGAAATCTTGGGTGGTATGTATGAAGTAAGCCATCTTCAGCCTGATGAGGGAAAGCCTGCTGGTCTAGAAAAAATCATAAAGAAACAAGGCTTGGGATTGGAACAGGAGCTAATCTGCACAGTTATCAATGTCCTGTTGTGCTTCATGAAAGATGTCTGCTCCTTTCAATACGACATTTCATGTAGTGATGAAAATGGGATATGGAATATCATTGTGAAAACTGGCTTGATTGGGAAAATAATGACTAAGAGGTTGTCAATGCAAACAAACCCAACAGGACCCAATTGTGAAGTAAGCTGGACACTGAACCTACTTCATAATCTCTGCTTTTGTTTAAGGGCCTCCAAACAACCTCCATTCCCACCAGCCTTTGGAGCCTTGGACCCGGTTTGGAAATCATCTAAACATTCCATTCCAATAGCTATTATGATTTCTCACTGGAAAGAAAAGTGGGAACTTAGGATACAGGCGCCACAAGGAAAGCTTTTCAAGATGCTTTGGCCATAGTAAAACTTTACATTATGCACTGCTGTGCTTAGGGGTAACTGTGCAGAAGATTGAAGCCGTTTCCATGGATTCCTATTACTCCATCTGCTGTTTAATAATAATGGATACCCTGAAAAGTCACATTGTTCTATCAGTAATACCACTAGCCTAAACCTTTATAAGATTTCATTTTATTCAATTGGCTCAGAGTACTTTAACAACATTTATGTTCTCAATTACCTGTTATAGAGGCAAGTTGCCTGTGGCTACTGTGAGCTGAGATTAAAATCCAAGAGTTCAGCCTTTTAAGATTTCTAGTCAATCCTTTGAACCAAACTCTTTCTCTAAATGGTAAGAGATTTTAAAGCTAATGTAACCACTAAAAAAATAACAGCCAGGGGCTATTCACATTGCCTTCTAGCTCCTGTTCAGTGCTGAGAAAGAGCTTGGTACTTTCTATACCAAACAAATCCAGGCTCATGTTTTTCAGGGAAGTGTCAGCTCTATAAACAAGCATGCTTATAATACTATACTACCTATGAGTACATATGAGGTACATGAATCTACTGATTTTTTGAATACAATTAATATAAAGTTCCTTGTATTTGGGGGTTAAAAATTATTACTAAAAATATAAAAGCAATCATGGGAAACGTCTTTTAGGTCTTCCTAATCATGTTGGCAGGAACTGCAGCTTTTCCTCATTCTCTAGAAACGCATGTCTGTTTTCACTCTGTGATGAAGCTTTCAAGCTAGATGTTTTCAAACTATGTGTGTTTCAGGTTTCACTGTGCATGCATATCTACCATGTCCTCTACCATTTTAAAACTTAAAATGAAAGTGTAACAGGTTCAAGCAGCAATTAATAAATTCTGTCATTTATAGAAAAAATCAGTAGCTCTGTCCTATGAGAAAATGAGCATTTCATAAATATTGAATACCACTACCCACATGCTCTACAAGTTGGTTAGCTAAAACAGTAATTCCATTAGAGGCTTTCAGCGAGGAAAACATAAAATAGTTGAGATAAAGTAGCTGACATTATTTGTTACCTTTTTACTTTTAAAATGTGGTGAACAACAATGTCATACATTCCACAAAATTCCAAGAGAAATTTAACCAGTTATTTGAAAACACTGAGCTCTTTATTAAGGGGATTTCTTGTACAGGCTGTGTGATTTGGCCGAATATTTGATTAGTTGTACATGCAGCATATGCTTCTATCGGGGAATAATTTTAGCCATATGAAATATTCATCAGTATCTGATAGCACCAGAAGAGGAAAGCTGAGCAGTTATCCTGTCCAAAAAAGGACTTAGTTAATGGTTCATAATCAGAAGAAAGGTTACCAGTGCCCTTTAGTTCCTAAAGAAGGTTCAGTTTAAACTAGAAGGCATTCGGACTAGTAACTGTTTCCTCAAACTGGATGACTCATTCCCAACATCCTTTAAAAGTCATATATAACTAAACTCTCAATGACTGAATTACTCCAGCTAGAAAATGAAAGTAAAAAGCCCTCCTTGGTACGTGGAGCTGTAACAAAGCATAGTTATAAGTTAGTACTTTAGGATCTTGCTTACAGGAGAGTTATGTATTTTATATTATTTAATAGAAGCACCTTTTCAATATGGGAAAAGCAGGTTAGATTTTTGTCTTTAAGCAAAATTTTAGCTTCACACTAAAGCGTTGCCTTATAAAACAAACATAAGAAATTTGTATCTCTAAACCTTTGTGCTTGATGAAGTTTGTAGCATCCATTCAAATGTTTAGCCTCACTTTGAGTTCCTTTCTTGCTTTAAAATGGTCCTAAACTCGACGACATAGAGGAAGGAACTCATAAAATATATGTGGATTGATTTTTCATTTGGATTGAAATAATCAGTTAACCCAGCAGCCAAAATGTAGTTTTGAACATGATGAGTCCCACCCCAACCCCGACCCTGGCCCAACTCACTTTACTCTTTATTTTTAACTGCTTTGTGGGTATCTCATAGATACAGCTTAATGGCTTTCTTACTGCAGAGCTGAATTGTAGGAGAGCTATACGCTTTTCAGATACTTACAAAATTAGTTGAAGCCCATATACTCTTATTACACACAAATAAATTGGCTCTATGTCCTAATGGGTTTTCAGGCCACAAAGCATTGTAGACAAATTATAAAAACAGATTCAGCCACACTTGAAAGAGGGCCCAAACAAGCTTCATACATAAGTGCAATCAATTTTCCAGCTCAACAAGTAATTTAACCAAATATTTCTAATCTCGGGAGTCTAAAAGTTGAATAAATTAGCTTTACTTCTTGATCAGCATAAATTGTTAGTTGATAAGTTAGCAAGCAGCCATAAGGCTAGTTTTATTGTATCATAGGTATTATTTTACCACAAAAGGGGTAAATGTTATTTTTAAAATGTTGAATTTATTACTTTAAGACCATCAGTGGAAATACTGATATATTGTTGCTCTTATAAGACATGATACTTAAAACTCTTTTTTTAAATATTTTTTAGACAATTCCCTTTACATACAAGATTTACTGATATATTCTAGATGCTTTCAATGAAGAATTCATGGTGATTTCAGTATTTATAGTACTATAATTTCTTGGCATTTATTCATTTACAGATGATCAATTCCAGGAACTAGCTTTACTAGGTAACTAATATTGAATAACTTTAAGAAAGCTTTTAAATCATCCATATATTTGTAAGGCATTTCCTTGTTTCTTGGATTACTTAAGCTCACTTATTTCTGGAAATGCCTAATCAAAAGCATTAAATTTAAAATAATTGTAAATCGGAGTGCTGATGGCTATTAAAGTGCAATTACTGTATCAGCTCACCAATACTGCCTTATTTGCCAATAAAAGCACTGAAATTGTGGTTTGTATTTCCAGAAAATCTTTGTTGAAAGCCACAAACTGGATAATGGTGGGAAAAATTGTTCTAATCATATTTCTACTGTCATAACAAGACAGTCTATTCCTTTAAAACCAAAGATTCTAAGCGACTTGTAAGCTAGAAACAGGCTACTGCAATACTTTCAATATACATAATAGAATTACAGGAGTTTTTCCTGAACTCTGTAGTTAAATCAAGCATCATCTCCTCTCCAGAACAGGAAACAAATTTCAAGCACCACAAGGGCCAGAAGGATTCTAAATAAGTGTTGCGAACCACCTGGTCAGTGGCCATATGGACATTTTCAGTGAATAGTGTAAAGGCAGCAACAGCTACACTCTTCTAGAAGATTGTTGCCATGCATGAATACATTACCTAACATTGCCAGAAATTCCAATGTTTCAAGAAAAAAGCAGATCAAGGTTTTTATTTTAAATCATCCAAATTGTATATGCTATCTCATGTTTTTAAAATATTTGGCACATATTTGAACTGGATTAAACCTTTGAGCCTCCAGTTTGCCATTTTATCTAGAAGTCTAACAAGTCAATGATATTTTCTTACTAGAAAAAAAATGGGATCATTTTCAGCAAAAATCTTGTTCTTTTTGAACATAGCCTCCAATTAGCTAGCAGTGGCATTCTCCTGACTTGCGGAGTGGATCTTCTATGCCCATTTATACATTCTTTATATGGAATGTCTGTGGGGCTCAACGTCTACAAGAAGGACATTTAATTTCTTTCATTAATTAACATTTATTTAATAATTTATTTATTTTTGACAAAAAACTAAGTGCAATAAGCACCAAAGGACAGTAGACTTGGATATGGTCTAGCAGGGGCCAAACAAGTTTCTTCTCTGAGCTCTGCATCTTATTCACTATGTAAAACCTATTTATAGGCTTCAAATTTTTCAACTGTCACTTGAAAAATCCTTTGCATAACAGTAGAGGCTATCTAATTAATCCAGTCCCCCCGAGATGCTTGAATATCCCCTACCCATTCATGTACATAGATATACATAGTCTTTCACTCTCTCTCTCTGTCTCTCATACACACATATACTATATATACTATATACACTATAATATATTTATTATATATCCTACATAATATTATGTATTAATATATATAGTGTGGGTATATATAAAGTGCTACTACTATATATAAAGTACCACTACTTTCTTGTTCCAAATCCTATGCTTCTCAAAACAAATTTCTGATAAACAAGTATAATGGTTACTATACATATATATACACATATATACTCTGCATGTATATATAAGGATATATATATCCTTATCAAATGAAGCCAGTCTGTGCTTTTAAAACCCCTACAGTGGAGAGCCTCCCTTTTTCTGATGAAGTAGTTCATTTTATCTCTGGAGCAATTGTGACTATTAGAAAATCCATCCTTACATTGAAGTGAACTTTGTCTTTTTTGTAGACACTCTTTCTCCTTAAAATAATATAAATTGTATGTGACAGTTCATTATATTTCAACACAGTAAATTAAATACAGGGATTGTATCATTTCTAACTTTTCATTTTTCAGGCAAAACAACCTTAGTTCCTTCAATCATTCTTATGATAGGGTTAAATACTCCTCGATATCACATTCATTTCTAAATATCCTACAGCTAGTGTAGCATCATCTTCTCCTCGATGTCTGATTCCAGAATCGAATATAATCTTCTAGATGGAGGTGTAATGAGCATACAGCACAAAATTGAAAAGTATCACTACTTCCTTGTTTCAAATCCTATGCTTCTAAAAACAGGTTTTTGTTAAGCAAGTGTGTTGGTTAATTTTACGTGTCAACTTGGCTAGGCTATAGTGCCTGTTGTTTTACCAGCGTAGGTGTTGTTGTGAAGACAGTTTTTAGATGTGGTTAACATTTGCAGCCAGACTTTGAGTGAAACAGATTGCCTCCATAATGTGGGTGGGCCTCATCCAATGTGATGACCTTAGGAGCAAAGACAGAGATTTCTTGAGGAAGAAGCAATTCTGCAACACAGAAACCCTACCTGAGATTCCCACCTGCTATAATTTCAAACTCAAGAATGTATCAACCTCTACCTGGATTTCCAGCCTACCAGCCTGTCCTATGAATTTTGGACTTCCTGGTCCCCACAGTTGCATGAGCCAATTTCTTTCTTAAAAATTCTCTTGATTAGATGATAAATATCTAAATAGATGATAGATAGAGACAGATACAAAGATAGGGACAGAGGTTTATACTGTTGGTTCTGTTTCTCTGGAGAATCCAGTCTAATACAGCAAACTAATTTTACATATGCTGTTAAAATCCATATCTCCTTTTGTAACTTTAAAGATTTTTTCTTTTTAGTTTTTCTTTGTCTGCAGACAATATGTGGAAAATTATATTTATTCACAATAAATTTCATATTATTTGAGTCAATTCATTATCCTTGGTGAAAAGATTCTTTAGGAGGCCTGATTCTGGTCTCCCACCTATTTACTTGTCTGCCCACCTTTATCTCAGATACAGAGGACAGAGTCGTGCTGCTTTCCCAAGCCCAGTTTTAGAAGTTAGATCCATGTAAGAGTTAGTTGACTCTGTAAGGAAATAAGTCTACATCAGCAATAGCCCGTGTAAGTGTTGTCATACTGTTTTTTTCCCAAGGATAGGTAGTTCTTTTTAAATCACACTAGACAAATTATGATGCTCAAATTGAATAACACAGTTCACTCTTACCCCGCTTATTAAATTTTCAAAAGAGACCAAATCCTTTGAATGACTAATCCCAAATCAGTATTGAGTTGAGCCCATGTACCCCAAGGAGATTCAAACCATCTGCTAATTCTGCTGGGCAAAGGCTTTTTTTTCACTTTTACATACTTTCAGCTTTGAAAATGTAGAATCCAGTTTCCCTCCAGCTCTCATACTTTTAGCCCACAGTTAAATACTTCGTCTGTGTAAAACAAACTTTTGCGACCACTTTGTGTTACTTAAAGCCCAATGTACTCGTTCCCCACAATGAATACAGATGGGGATATTATGGCTATTGAAAGAATATTTTGCAAGCAGACATGATTCTTTCTTAATAACTGTGGTCCTTTAAAAATTATTTCCTGAAACAATTTTTAACCTTTACATAAACAATTATTAAGTCAAATTATTTTTTTCATCTAGTCCAATAAATATTTTGGAATGTGAATGTTGTGATATTTTGAAAAATGACACAATCCCTTGGTATTCTTATCTGACCTCTCTTCCCATCCTCCCACCCTCTCTCAACACAGGCATGTGTAACGAGCCTTTTATGAACAAGGAATCCATTCAGGACTTAGATGCCTGGGCCAGTTCTCAGTCAACAGGTTTCCTATGCACTTGCAGGTGGCAAATAGCAACTCTTGTGTTTCTCCAAAAAAAATTCTCAATAGAAAGAGGATTAAACTTTAAGTGGCTTCCTGATTTCACCATTCCTGAAGACCAGTGTTAGATTGATGAAAGATTACTTCATTCATTTATGCCATCAGGAGTCTAACAGGCTTTAGAAACTGAGTGAGTGATGTAATGATTTCTTCTTTTTGTTTCTTTGTGAAATAAATATTGAAGTAGCTAGCAATCTGTTGCATTTTGCACATACAAACTTTTGAACATCTTCATTTTTTAAAACAACTCTTCTGTGGTGCTCTGAATTTCAGAAGTTTAGACTTTAATAAAAATATGAGATTAAAAGTACGGTAGCTTTAATAATAATCTGTATAGTGGTAGAAAAACAAAATTAAAGAAATGCATGTGTTTTCCCAATACTAATTCTTAACTCCACTCTAAGCAAATATTTACTAATTATCTGAATACAAAAGTAACATGACTTCAGGGTGGGAGTGCATCTATAAATGCCCAGTCTATAAATGCCAAAAGCCATTTTTCAGCAATGACTGTAGATACTCATGTTCAATCAGATCAATATACAACCAAGATGAAAAAGGAAGCATAATTCACACTGAATGGAGGATGCTCCAATTTATCAAACATGAAATTAAAACAGGAGATAAACACTAAAACTATTACTTTTATGAGTATGATCAGTGGCCTGGAAAATCAGTTTTATACAGATATAATGCACTTCCAAGAACAGTTTGTGCAAAGCCTAATCAATGGTGTTAGGTTTGTGTGCTTGTATTAGGTCAATAAATAGGAAATGGCTGATTTCGAACCCGAAGTATAGTTTATTATGTCTCAAATAAGAAGCAGTACAACTAATCAAAGTATGCACCTAAACTATCCACACAGCTTTGCCATCTTAACAGTAGCTTGTTTATGCCAGAGTGAAGAAGCCTAGAGAGGAAGTGGCAAATAAATTATGAAAGGTGTTTTCCACAGTTTATTGAGAATTGAATATTTTTCCTTGCAAGTAGTAGTCCAAAGCCTCAAAGAAGTGGTAGTCAGTTGGTGCAAGGTCTGGTAAATACAGTGGATGACAGACAGTTTCCGAGTCTAGCCTCTGTAGTTTGAGCAGCATTGTTTGTGGGACATGTGGTAGAGCGCTGTCTTGCAAGAGGATTGGCCTGTCTCTATGGACCAATCTTTGGCTACTTAATCATAAGCATCCTCATCATTTCAGCCAGTTGGTTGCAATAAACACCTGCTATAACAGACTGACCAGGTTTCATGAAGCCGTGGTGGATAATACCAGTGCTGGACCACCAAACAGACACCATTAGTTTTTTTGATGAATATTCAGATTTGGACTGTGTTTCCATACTTCATCTTTATCTAACCATTGTGCCAAACACTTGAGATTGTCAAAAAGAATACATTTTTCATCACACGTAACAATACAGTATAGAAATGGGTTACCTTTATGTTGTGACAGCAAAGAAAGATTATTTCTCTTCTGACTCTCATAATTCATGAGGAACCTATCTATCTAGCTTCTTTACCTGCCCATTTGTTTCAAATGTTGCAATATTGTTGGAATAGTAACATCAAACCTTGCTGCTAATTCACATGTAGATTGAGATGGATTCACTTCCACTACAGTTTTCAGCTCATCATTATCCACCTTGGTGTTAGGTCGCCCACATGGCTCATTTTCAAGATTAAAGTCGCCAGAACAGAACTTCTCAAACCATTGACGTACTGTGCATTCATTAACCACATTCTTCCCAAACACTTTGTTTATATTTCAAGCTGTCTGTACTACATTTGTTTCATGATGGAACTCATATTTATAAATAACTCAAATTTTTGACTCATCCATGGTTTCACAAAAATTGCTTTAAAAAAACATGTGAAAGATAATGACAAGCCAAATCATGCATTTGAAAGAATAAGGATGTATCTTCACAATAAAAATAAAACAAGAAGTGTCAAAGTGAAACGTCAGAGATATCAACTGTCAAACTTAGTACTTAAGGAAATTGGACATTTCATACTTAATAACTTGATATTAAACCATGTGTCATGCCATTGTGGCAGTGATTTCGTCCCCTAAGCATTGTCCATCATTTCCTGTGCTCTCTGGAGCATGAGACTGTTGCTGAATATCCACATTTGAACCATGATATCTTGCAAGTTTATTTGTGAAGATTTATTTGACTTAGGCCCACAGTTGAGCTCTCACCTTGAAATGAAGACGGGGCATCACTGGAATAAACATCTTTGACAGAATTCAGCTTTTAATCACTACCTCAGCCAGAAATGGAAACTTCACAGGCAAGTGTTATTTACTGATATTCATTCTAAGTAATTTTTCTTCTTTTCAAAGAAGGTGTGCCTTCCTCAAGTTTTAAGAAATGCAAACCAAAAACATGCAGAAGGATCGGGAAACAAATAGTCCATACAATGCTGAAATTAGGGGATAAGACTATATCTTTGATAATTTAACATGTTTTTAACATAATTTTATGCTGTATAATTCCTACATTACAAGGTAAATATTCTGGCTGGTGATATGGGTGGGTATGTACTATTATGGTTTAAATGTTCCCTTAAAACTCATGTTGAAATTTAATTGCCATTGTAACAGAAGTGGGGTCTATAAGAGATGCCTTCATGAATGGATTAATGCTATTATCTCTGGAGTGGACTCCTGATAAAAGAATGAATTTGACACTCCCACCCCTTCTCTCTGTCTCTTGCACCTGCTCTTCCTCACCACGCAATGCCCTTCTGCCATATTACGATGCAGCAGGAAGGCCCTCGCCAGATGCAATCCCGCGATCTTGAACTTTCCAGCCTCCAGAACCATGTCAAATGGACTTTATTTTTTATAAACTGCCCATTGTGTGGTATTGCTATATCGACAGAAAACAAACCAAGACAGTATATTTTTGTCAATAGCTGTATGTTCTGTTTATTGAGGACCCCAGGGTTCATTATATTACATATTTAGTTAAGAAAATCTTTCAAGGATCCAATATATTTTTCCTCAAGTTCGTTATATTATTATATTTGGGGTTTTTTTCAGTCATGGATTATTGGTTTCCAACTCCTTCTAAACGTATTTAAGGGATCTTATAAGTAAGAGGAATAGATGTAATAAAGGTTTTATGAAAATTGTAAAGGACAGGAGTCAAACAGTGAAAGAGAGATTTAGTGTAAGAGTCTGCAAAGGAGCATTGACTAAAATATGAACAGTATTTTTAATAGCAACTTCACAGAAACAAGAGAACACAGTCATTCTTTTTAGACTGTTTCTTATCACTGCTCTTTAAAAAGAAATAGTTGAGAAGAAAAGATTAAATGACAGGAAATTTTTCTTTCCTGTAACCCTCTCAATGGTCTTCTGAGAATTTTTATTTCTTTCATCTTAGTTCTCAGTTTCTGCAGAAATCATTCCTCTGCTAGACACTTTTAATTGTTCTCCTAATATCTATTCACTTCATCTTTCTTTCTAATAGAACACAAATTAATTTAGTGGCTAAAATTTCTGTTTAAAAATACTTAGCTTTCCAACCTCCTGTGAATCTGAATATGGGTCTGTGACTCAGTTCTGGGCAAAGGGTATAAATGGCAGTCACAGGGTTGGGCTTTTCAGTGTCACTGTCTTCCTGAGGGACAAACCTATTCAACATATCTTTTGCCCTTTACCTTTTCTCTTCTCTCTTCCTAGAATTGAAATGTGACATCTGGAGGGCAATAGGTTTTTGTGCCCAC
>CAUYSK010026430.1:0-33484 GCA_963575035.1 Avahi laniger | reverse complement strand
TTGGGGCTATTCTTTGGCAATACTTGGCAACTCCTAAGAAAGCATATTGACCTCTGTTGCCTTTATAGCCAAGGGAATGTGGGCGCCTTGGCTGGCATTTGCAAAGACAGAGCTGTCAGAGCGACTGTTGCTCCCTTAGCTGAAGGAATAGAGTTCTTTAACAGAATCATACGTTCATGCATATAGAACTATGCTAATATCTGGTTCTAGATAGGTGAAAAAATTCTGACTATATTCCTCAAATTTAAAAAAAAAAAAAAAAAAGACTGCTTTGGCTGAAAGTTTGCCAAGATACCATGACAATGAAAAGATGTTTGCGTCATCTTCTTCCACCTATTGATTTGCTGAGTGTCAGGATGACAGTACTTTGAGCTTCAGCAGATTGTTTTAAAAGAAGGATTTTATATTTCTTATCCTTTTTTCACAGATAATTGATAATGTTAATTTCCTAAATAGACCAAAGATTGCAGGGTTATGTGCAATTACTGCTGACTTGTTTGCATTTTTTTCCTGCCATCCTAATTAATTCATGTGGATGAAAAGGGAAAAAGACACAGAAGGTAAAAAAAAATCCCAGCGATGCATTAGAAGCATTACCAATTAAATTACTGCTTTGTGAAAATCACTAGCAAGTGAAATTGATGAAATTAAAAGTAGCCACACATTTGCCAAGGGAGTGTGGAATGACACAGCATGTCTACAACTGTTTCCGTAGAACGTTATCTGTTCATTTTATTTTTGACGATTCCTGCCCCTGTATCTTCAGCAGAACATTTCTTCTCCGAATTAAAACCAATTAAAAACTATTTAAGGAACACTCTGTGACAACAACGTTTAGCAGAATTAACACCCCTCACTGCAGAAACAAGGCAGCAGAAGTTGCGAAACTTATCGATGATTTCGCTCATGCCAAATCCACAACGGAGACATTTGAAGTTTGCTTCTAATTTTCAAATTTGTCTGTGTTGCCTGAATAGCTCTTGCTGCTGACATGTTTTAGAGTATAAGTTCTGAAGTTTGTTTAAATAGTTATTTTCTTGTTATATCATGAAAGAATGACATTTAGTAATGAATATGGTTTCCTATTTTATTGTATATGGGGAAGGCAGCACATTAAACGTTGAACCCATTATTATGAATTATACCCTTGCGTGAAGGAGAATCTAAGATGGTTATACTGTGTTTGTGCAATGAATGGCAAAGCTAAAGCATAACAGTTCTTCAGAAGGACAAAAGGGAGAAATTGAATGCTCCACCTTTGCTACGCACTGTAGCATTTTACTACATTGTTTATTTTCAGCTTCTCGACATCTCTGAAAGGCAAGAATGTTTATCATCCCCTTTTTACAGGTGAGGGGACTTTGACTCAGGGAGGTTAAGTAACTTATTCAAGGTCAAGTAAGGTGGAAAGATTCTGACCGGGGCCTGTCTGGCTCTAAAACCCTCCTAAGGGCAAAGAAGGCTCCCATGAACCCAGGGTTAGGAGACGTTTTCTGCCTGCCTTAACGACTGTCCGAAATGGTGGAGCTGGGGCCACCAAGGCAGAGCTCAGCCTTCTGACGTGGTCAGAGGGCATATCTGGCATCAGTCCCATCTCTTGGCACAGCTCCAAGAGCTGCCCTTTGGCGCTGAGGGCACTCACAGCGGTAGCTCTACGATTAGGCTTGACAGACAGGTATTCGAAGGGCCAGACAGATGCGGGGAAAGACTGAGCCGTGAGCCCCAGTTCTGCCATTTGTGGACCTTGGGCTAGGTGCTAAAACCTGCTGCACCTGAAAAACACATTTAGGAAATGCACGTGGGTGACGGGGGTGGGAAATAATCTATCCGACATCAAAAGGTTGTCTGGAGGAATAAATTAGATGAACTGTGAAAAAAAATTCTTGGAAAGGAGCATATACATAGAGCCTTCTTCAGGCTACATGTCTGCAGGGAAGGGGCGCTGTCCTGGGTTCAGGGCGCTGCCTTGAACCAGGGGCATTGGCACCACCTGAGAGCCTGCCAGAAATGCCGAGTAGTGGACCCTTCCCCAGACCTACTGATTCGGAGTCTGCATTTTGACAGGACCCGAGTGTGCACATTCGAGTTGGAGCAACACTGCCGTAGGCCTCCCGGTCTGGTCTCCAGGTCTCCCCCTCCAGCGCGTTTAATCTAGAGGGGGCTTAGCCTCATTCACTTCTGAATTATTCTTTACTGCAAAAACAGAATTGAAAGGGCTCTTGAAGACCATCCAATCCTGGAACGGCGAATACGCGTCATGGGTGCAGGCATCCCTTCCCCGCCACCAGGGCAGACGTTGCCCACCAGGGCTCCAAAGCAGCTGCATCAGCCCCTCCACGACACAGCCCAGGAAGCCTTGTCACTCTTTGATACCTGCTGTAGGTACGAAACCCACTCACCACCTCTGCCCCCGCCGGGAGGTCCCACTCCTTCTTTACTCGGGTATCTTCAGTTTAAGCCCATTTTCCCAACATTCCATCCAATTTAACATTCGCCCCCGGCAAAAGTACTTAGTAAACTGTGTGGTTATGCTGATGAAACAGAAACCGAGTGCCACTGTAGTTCAGTGACGTTCCCAAGGGTGGAGAATCCTATTGCTCTGGCTCAACTTTTCTCTTTTTGTCACGGTCCCTCTCTGTTCCACTCCCCACATCCACATTTTAGACCAAAGGAGGGAAGACTCGAAACCTCACAAATAACCTAGAACATTAAGCCGATGCACTCAGAAACCAAGGTAGAAAGACAACAGAAGGTTTTTCTAAATGCTCAGAGACCCTGAACCCCACTCCCATGTTCCCTGGCAACGCAGTCCTGTCTCCTGCTTGGAGCTGGAGCTGGAGTCTTCCCCACCAGGAAAGGCTGGTGTGCCAGGCCTGCGTCACCCCCGTGGCCTTCACCCGGCTTCCCAGCCGCCTGCGGCAGATGCTTTGCGCAAACGGCTCCAGAACAGGAGTGATACTCTGAGCTTAATTTTTGTTCACATGTAGTGTGAGGTTGGTGCCCCCACTAAGCTGTTGTGCCAATCAGCCAGTGGAAAGTGGCCCATGTTTTCGGAAGGTAAATCATTAAGAACTGGAATGCAGTGTAGGCATACACTCTGGCTGGATCCAATTTCAAGTGAAAATTAATGACAAATTCTTGTAACCACATTAAGGGCCATTGTCATTCATCTGAAATCAGTTAAACATGAAAACCATCTTGAGTTCATGGAATATAAATATTTGTCTATTTTTTTTTGCCAGTGCCCCAGAGAGACTAGGAGATGTTGGCAAATCAGTGTTCTAGAAACATGCTCACAAAGGGGAAAAAATAAGGAACCTGACTCTTGTTGGGTTAAAGTATTATATTTGTCAACTTTTCCATTTCCTCGGTCAAAAGATAATTAAACAGTAAGCAGATGTCAGAATCTAATTGGTTCAAGGAAAGATTGCTCAATGTCTTATTGTGCTGGCCATGTTTATGCACTGCCTGCAAACAGCCCCTTGGCTGGTACAAGAAGCAGAAAGCCACCCGGGTGGTTTCTCTCCGCGTGGAGGCAGAGGCTCTCCGGACAAACATACCTAGGTACAGTCGCTCTTGACGTCAAGAAGCAAGTGAGAAAGTCCCCAGAACAACGTTTTAGGCATGTCAGAACACACAGAGGCTGTGGCGTTTTAGAAGAGAAGGGGAGACAGGGAGGAGAGGATGGAGCAGTCGGGTGAAGGGAGAGGTGAGAGACGGAGAGAGGCAGTGCTTGCGGAGGGGAGAGTCCCGACATGGCACCAGCAAAGGGCGTGGTCTTCAGGGCCAAGCTTGCTGTCCGGTCCCATCACTTATCTAACCACCCTGAGTTTACTTCTTCATTTGACAGTTGGGTAAAGCGCCCCCGCCCTGGCTCTGTCGCAGGAGTACTGTGAAACAGAGAGGGTAATACATTTCAATGTTTCAAAATTACAAAGCTGTACACCGTCTTTAATTTTTCGTAAAAGAGCAGAGGGAAGTGGGTGGAGGAGAGCTAACACGAAGCGCGGTCTGTGGTGGGTGGAGAAGAGTTCTCTGTTGGGTGTCGTGCTACCCCCATCGCAGCAGTGCTGCCTGGGTCCAATGTGCTTCCGGGTTAAGTCAATCAGCGCTTTCAGATACTGCCCTAGATCCCTCCCCTTAAAATACACACACGCTGCTCCCCACGGGATGCGCAGCGTGTCCGGGGAGCCAGGTGAGCAACAGACTTGAAAAGCAGCCACCACGCTGTGTTCCAAACTTCAGCTGACTCGAAACTGGGTAAGACGCGCCGTCTGTGGCTTCTCCCTCAGGATGAACCCGTCCATGGACTACTGCTTCGAGCCCCTCCTTACAAACAGACTCGCAGCTGCCAAACATGGCCAGCAGGGCCAGTAACACTTAAACTCAGATTCCTACTGAGTTTCCTACTTATTCGATAATCTGTTCCAGAAAACCAATTGACAAATGAATTGCGGGGTTCACACTTACTCTGGTCTCGTCTCTGACACTACTTTCCAGCGTGGTTCCAGATCAGCGTAAACCCACTCTAAGCTGCTTTCCATTTTCCTATCTGGGAATGTAGCTGAACAGTTTGAGCCTAAGGACCTTTCTACTTGTGACATTCAAAGACCTCACAACTCACCCACCCAAAATCTAAGGCATAAGGCATCACACCCTACCCCTTCACTCGTGCCTCCAGACTCCTTTCCACACTCCCCCACTCTCCTGCCCGCCCCGGGAGGTTGCCCTCTGGCTTCCAAGTGGTCTCAGCCAAGGGGTGCTTACTCTCCAGACTCCTTCCCAAGGACTCTCCCCAAGCCAACTGCACCTCTCTGTGGAAGATTCCAGTGCTTGGTCTCCTCTGCAGGACTCTCTCCTTCCAGGTCTTGTTAATAGTTTCCTCCCCTTGTTCCTTCAGGCCTAGGAGTGGCAATAGTTCTACTGTTACTAGCCCTGGATGGCTGCACTGTCCCTTGTGGTTCTCCCACACCCTGCCCACTCCCTGGTGAGTAGTTCCTTTGTAAATAAACTGTCCCCAATGGGAGAAGTCATAAGGAAGCTTCTGGGGGTCCTATGGGGCCATGGAGTAAATACACCAAGGGACGAAGGAAGATGTCCTAGGAGAGGAAGCAGGCCTTGGCAAGGTTGGCCTCAAGCCTGTCTGGAAGAACAGAAAGAAGTTCAGGCAGGCAACAAAGGGGGAGGGAAGAGCATTATAACCAAGAGAATGGTGTAGATGCAGCCACGATGCCAGGCATTCTGGGAGAGAAAGGTAGACCTGTCTGTCTGGAAGGAAAACCTTGGGTAGGGAAGGAATGAGGGTCATGGTTAGAAAAGCCAATGAAGGCCAGGTTGTAGGAACGTCGAATGTGAGACCGAAGCCTGGGACTTTATTCTACAGGCAACAGAAGACTTAGGATGATTCTTGAGCAAGGAAATGGCCCAATTACACTGGGTTATTTTAGGAATGTTAATTTGGCAGTGGAGAGCAGATCGTAGTGTCACCAACTGGGTAGCCCCATGCAAAGAGAACGAAGGATGATGCCAAAAGTGACTCGCCCACCCCCTATTTCTCCTGAGCAGTAGAACAGAGGCGGTACAGACATCACCCCCCAAGCAACTCTCGTGCTGATGCCAGCCTCAAAAGAGCAGAGAGGGAAGTGCATCGCATCCTGAAGATGTAAGGGAAAACACATTCTTGGAAGAGATCTCCTCTCAAAGCCACCCACCCACAGCCCCCAGAATAAGGGGTAGGCAATCTGTTTCTCCTGGCATCTGATGCAAAATGCTCCCGAGGCCAAGAGGACCTAAAAGAATTCCTCTGCTCGTGTGTGTGAGAACAGCCCAACGGGGACCATCTGTCTCAGAATGGGCCCCTCAATTCGGAGACAGAAACAGTAGCCCCCAAAGGGATGCTATTTTGGAGTTACCAGGAAAGTATCCTGCAAACGTCCCCAGTTACTAACTGGTGATCTCTCTGTAGCACTCTGCTTGGTGCTTTGCTAAATCAAAACCCAGGTAGTGGCGGGGGGCCGCTCTCTGAGAGCTTCCCTGTCACTGACATCTCAGTGTGGACATATTTAGGAATGGAAGGAGTCCGAGGGCTCAGGTCACCTGAGATAGTGCAGACCTGGCAAGCAACAGAAAAGTTAAAGGAAGGCAGATTTGAGAGGCGGAGACTTCTCAAACTACCAGCAAAAAAATTCTGCTCAGGACTGGCGCTATAACTCCTCCTTGAACACATTCCTTTTCATCCCGGATGGGCCCGGAAAGGGATTCCCTCCTTCCACAGGGGCCTCTGTGGCCTACTCTGAGGTCCATTTCCCTAGTGCTGTGAGGTTACGGTAGTATTCCAAGGGAGACACGATGGTTGCTTGGACTGGGAAGGAAGCAGTTAGAGAGCCTGGATGAAGAAAGGAGAGGCGACATCCAAGCTCTGCAAGACTCAAACATTTAGAGGCCCAGTAGAAAAGACAGAGCCAGCAAAGGAGGGGGCATCAATGAGTTGGAAGGAAAACCAGAAAGTGAGTGTCTCGAAGCCAGGAGGAGGAAGTGGTCAGACTCATCAGATGCTCCTGGAGGGCACGTATCGTGACAATTAGGGAGGTCACTGACGATCATTATGACAAGAGCAGTTTCAGTGGAGTGGAGGAAACAGAGATCTCTCCCACCTCTGGGGCGACATGTTTATCCCCATCTTATAGATAAGGAAGCTGAAGCTGGGAGAGATGAGCCGACGTACCCCCAGCCTAGTAAGTGGTGCGCTCGGGACTCCACCCTGACCCTGCTGCACGCAATAACTGGCCATTGATGGTGGGGCTCATGGAGACATCGACGTTGACAGTGATGATGACGGTGACGTCACGGGTGATGGTGCTGACGACAGTGTTGCTGGTAATGATGACGGTGATGGTGGTGGTTGTTCAGATGGGGAAGTTAGTCATGACTGTAAAGTAAACATTGAGTGGTCTATAGAATGAGACAGAGCCACATCTGTATCCCAGCAACACATAAGCTTTTCAACTTTTGAGCCTCAGTTTCCCCTGCTGTACAATGGAGACCCTGTTGCCTGCCTCAGAGGGCAGCTGGGAGAATTACATGGATGGGAAAGCACCTGGAAGCACCTGGCTCCTAGTAGGCGCTCAACAAATGTTTGTTTAGTTCATTTGTCTTCAGGACAAATTTAGGGAGTGCGGTGAATGTCGGTGCATGAGCCCAGCTAGCTGACCCATCCCTCCCCAGTCAACTCCACTCCACAACCTGAGTTGCCTCCGACCTCAAGATCAGTCGTGGCCATCTCGGTGACTGCCTGCTCCCCGGGACACCCCTCCGTGTCCACGCCTTGCTCTGGCGACGGTGCCCTGCTGCGATCTCCACCCGCCACCCTCTTGTCTGTCTCCCTGGGTGATGAATGCCTAAGAGACGCCAAAAGGAAGAGTGGTGGGAGGAGAATTGTACTCCCCGAGCACTGCTGTGTATCCAGCTCCCTCGTCCCATTCAGCCAGGAGAGAAGTGGACTTTGCAATCAGACGTGTCTGGAATTAGGTATTTTCATTCCTTCAAGCCGTTACTCAGATATCACCTTTTCACGAGGCCTTCCCTGACCACCCTGTCTATACTGTGACCTTCCCAGTCACACTTGCCCTGCTCCACATTTTCGATCCCTTTCTAACTTTCTGCCTGTTTTTCTTACATCTTAGGCATGTCTGTCTTCTTCCACCAGACTGCAAGCTCCAAAGGGCAGAGATTATTACTCGCTCTGTTCTCTGAAGCATCACAACCCTCAAACAGTGATGGCACATGAGAAGTGCCCACCAAACATGCACAGAATGGATGAAAGGACAGCCCAACCCTTAGCGACACAAACACAGCAGGTATTTCACCCATAACTGAATTCGAACCAGATCTCTCTGGCTACAACCAGGGCCCTTTGGATCCCAACAAGTTCAAGTTTCTTCCTGGTCATAGCCCCCCATCGAGTCGCACCCCCCATCTCTAGAACCCTTTCATTTTTAAGTTTCACTCTCGGATCAATCCATTCAAGTTGTACAGGGCTGGGGAGCTATTTGAGGAAGAATGGATTGTCCCACTCCCAGCTTGGGCACCTTACACGGTGAAAGGACCTGTGCTCTCGGGTGAGCCGGAGAGAGCAGCCTGGCCCGTCCAGCATGGCTTGGAAAAGCCCTTGCCGTTTTAAATGCTCCAGATCGAGTGAGCTCCAGGTCCAAGGGGCAGGGAGCAGGTCTACTGTGTTTGCTCCAAGGGGTCCACCTGCTGGGAAAACGCAGGTAAGTCAAACAACGCTGTTTGTTCTCCCAGTACAGCAAACAGAAAACAGGGCTCATTCTTCTCCCAGGTCTCCCCACCGGACCCAAGAGGCATGATTGAAATAATGACAAGGCAAATATTGTCCTGGAGAAAATGATAAAACTTGAGGCAGGGAAAGCAAACAGCACCTTCAAAGGGGCAGCTGGCATGGAGCTGCCCCAGAAGTTGGGGAAGATTCTAGAAGAGGGAAGCATGTAGCCCTTGAGCTCCTGGCCTAGAGGCACGGGCAGGCTTTGCTGGAAGCAACAAGCACACCAGGCTCAGGGGAAGCTGTGTTACTCGTCCTCCTCACCAGTGGGACCACCGGCACTGCCACTGAGGCAGAGAGAATTCAGGCAACATGAGACAGCACAGGCCAGAGCTCCAGCTGAAAGCCAGACCCGCTTGGCTTGAATTCTATCATTCATTCAATCATTCATTCATTCACGCGGTCAGTCATGCATCCCTTTCTCACATTCGCATTGAGTACCTATTGTGCACCAGGTTCTAGCCAGTGTGACATGGTCTTGAGCAAGTCCCTTATCCCCCTGAACCTCGGTGTTCTCATCTGTAAAACAGGGCTGGTGTAGGATTGTTGGGAAGATAAAAGATGATGTTCAAGAAAGCACTAGCACAGAGTCTGGCCCACGACTGTCGGGTACGGTCACCTCGAGAACCTCCTCCAGCTGACCAGTCCCCCTCCTCTTTCCCCAGGCCCCAGCCAGGTGTCATTGTCCCACCTGCCTATGGCTCATTCACTCTGGCCTCCACCTTGGATGCCCTTTCCACCAAGCAATTCCCACCAGGACCACAAATCAAACAGGTTCCTGACCAACCTCTTCACCCCTTTGTCCCCCTGAAACCCAGTCCTCCTGTGCATTTCCGTGAAGGTGCTTCACCTGGCTAGTGCCCTTCCAGAGACCTGGGAGGCCTCCTGGGTCTTCCCTCCACTCACCAGCAAGGCAGCCGTCCACAAGCGCCACGCAGCCCCAGCTCAACCCTCCTGCAGTTCCTGGCATGCCTTGCTCTCTCGGGACTCTGGCCAGGCACACACATTTCTCCTGCCCTTCTTGGCTTCCTAACTCCTACTGAGACCTTAAAGTTCCTCTTAAGCACTTCTTCCTCCAGGAAGCCCTCTTTGACCCCCTCTGGTTGGGTTACCTGTCTTCCTCATGCTCTTCCCCAGAGCACCTGGGCTTAACTTGGCCAACGCATCATCCCGTGTGTGCCTGGAGAGCTCTAGGAACCGGGAACTTGGCTCACTTCACTTACCTTGGCGTCCTCGAGGTCTAGCCAAGCCTTGGATTCAGGGCTAGGCCCAATAGAGGAGACAGGAGGTCGGGGCTCTGGTGACATGAGATGGACGTGACGTGCCCTGTCACCTGGCAGGAGGCTGGAGGAAAGGGGATGATCAAGGACAGCTGTGAAGGGGGCACAGGCTCGGAAGGAGAAAGGGTGGCGGAGAGAGTGTCCTGGGCAGAGGGGAAAGCGTGTGCAAAGGCATCGGGAGGCTCTGGCAGCCCTACGGGGGCCGGGGGCCTGGCAACGAGACCCCTGAAGGTCTCCCAGCGTCTTTTCCTGCAGTCACAGAAAGGCCCAAGGGCCCCTGAGCTGGGGAGGGGCAGGACCAGAAAGACCGCGGAGTGCTGCGTGGAGGGACTGGAAGGTCAAGAAAGGTCGGAGGCTGTTAGGTGGCCAGTGCCAAGGCCCAGGGGAGAGTGCCGGTGGCCGGCAGAGAAGCGGATGGAAGGATGCCAGGGCAGGGGAGTGGGATCAACACATGCGGTGACAGATCACATGTGAGCGACCATGCAGGGAGAGGGGTCGGGATGGCCCCGTGGACAAATGACTCCTTTCCGCCCAGCCAGCCGGCCAGGCGATCCCTCCCTCCTCCAGACTGACACAGAGCTCCACCAAGGGCCGAGGTCTCTCCCAGAGGACTCAAACTGTCAGGAAGTTCTCCCTTTGACTGGATTAGAGGCAAAGCTCCTCTCCTGCCACCCCTTGGTCCTAGCTCTGCTCTGAGCAAGGGGGGGAGTAAATGGGGAGGCAGGATGGGGAGAGAACCAGCATTTACAGAGCACTCCCTAGGTGCCAGGCGTGGTGACGGGCACGTCACCTGTCAGCTTCCATTCGCTCGTGCAGTAATCCACGAGGTGATAGATGCAGTGTCTCAGCTGGAGGCAGAGCCCATGGCATGGGTTCAAATGCCGGTTCTGCCACTCTCTACTTTTGTGACCCTGAGCAAATAAATTAAGTACTTTGAATTTCTAATTTTTTCATCTAAAAACCAGAGATATTAGTTATCCCTAATTCGCTGGGTTGAGACTATGAGCATTAAGCACTGATCGCATTTTATAGTATTAGTTCAACACACAGTCCCTATTTTTAGTGTCCCCGTTTTACAAGTGAGAGCACAGCACACAGTCACAGGCCGGGGCTGGGACGCAGACGGATCTCTCAGCTCCAGGGCCGGGGCTCTTTCTCGCCCTCCCCCAGGCTGCCCGCCGTCACGGCCGCAGGACACCACTCTACAGGGGTGTTGCAGATGGGGGTGTTCTGCATCCCGAGTCAGCTTCTGGGGTGTCCCGAGGGGTGTGCTGATACCTGGAAACACTGGGGAGTTGAGGGTGGAGTCCTTGTCCCCCTACGGGCAATAGGAATGCTCGTGGACACCTGCTGTTTGCAACCTTTGTGCCAGGCCCCCACAGGCGACACAGAGGAGATGACGCAGGTCCTCTCCCCTCAAGGAACTAGCAATCTCCTTGGGAATGTGAGACACACAAATATGAATTCGTTAATTGCAAATAAATGGCCATATAGATAAACCAACACCTACAGCATTTTTTTATAGCTGTAATGATAGCCCAAACCATGAAAACCACAGTCCTGACCAGTGTCGGGGCCAGCAGCTGGGATCCAAATGATTAGCCGCTCCAGGAGCATCTGGCCTTGGCAGCAGTCCATGTGAAATAGACACGGGGTTTTAGGTGACCCCGAGCTTCATATGAGCCCACGCAGGGCAGTGGCTGTTTCAAAAGCGAACGGAACCCCAGGGACAGGAGAGGAGGTATAATGTTCAGGTCAGCAGAGGTAACGGGCACAGGGCTCAGACTTGCTTTGGAAAGGTACCAGGCCTGGGTGCTACATTTCACTGAGAACTCAGAGCAAGAATGTCACCCAAGAGGTGAGAGTTCAGGAGCCCTGTCTCTTGAAGTATCATCTAAAGAAAGCGTGAGCACAGGCCTGCACAGGGAAAGGAAGGGCTTCGTCGAATGTGGGCGCCATCCTCAAATACCTGTCGTGTGTCTGCGGCAGCCTGTTGGGACAGCAGAGCAACGTCCAAGCCACTGCTTACTGAGTGGGGTGACCTTAGCAGGTTACTTAACTCCCCTGAGCCCCAGTGTCCTCCTCCGAGAGACGGGCAAAGTCACTCCCTGTGGGGATGAAGAGTAAATGAGCTCGCAGGGCTGTGTGCACGCAGAGCTCAGTTAAGCTCAATCTCCTCCCTTCTCAAGGTGCCGAAGGCCCACGTTGAAACACCAGAACGTCACCTATTGAGGAAGAGACGGGGATAGACGTAAGCATGCATTAGCACATTTGCAGAGGGCACGTCCCCGTGCAGCGGCCCACCAGGATGCAGGGACCCTAGAAGGAGGTTTCGCAGAGGGGCCTCAGGGAACCGGGGTCCTGAGACGAGCGCTAGGGATGCCTGTTGTGTGTGCAGAGGGGCTCACGGAGACCCTTCCCTGCTGCACAGCGCCTCCCGGGGCCCATTGCTGCCCCGCTCAGCTCACCCCTGTGACTCCAAGGAAACAGCCATCTCCAAGGTCCTGGCTTGGGCCCCCCTGGAAGCAAACCTTGAGCATGTAGAATAATTGAGAGGTGATTCCAGGAAGAGAGGGTTGGGGGGAGGGGCACGGTGAGACAGGGAAGGGAGAAAAGCTGACCGAGTGTGATGAATGAGCAGGTTATCACTGCGGGCAGCTGAGGCTCAATCCCTCTGAGTCCCTCCGAGAGGACGGAGGGCCACTGATTCACCAGCTTGCATCCCCGGTGGTGGTGGACGCCCTGGGGCACTCATACTCCTGCATTTCCAGGCTGTGCCTGTCTGCAGCCAAGCCGGGCTGGGGAACGCCCTCGGACAGAGAGGCAGAGAGACGCAGGCACTGCCGCTGCGTCCCGGGAACAGTCCAGGTTGGAGGAAAACGCTGATGATGCGTATGCAGTGGGGTGTCCACCAGTCTGCCTCAGTCACCACCGGCCCCACACTGCCAACCAAGGGCCTCTTACAGCCTGTCCCTGCACTGACGCTCGTCCTCAAAGTGCTTCCGCGATGCCACCACAGCAGACTTCCCTCCTACTGCTCCGTCTGGTCCTTCTCGGGCTCCTGTCCTGGCTTCTGCCTTCTCTCGCCCTTCGATGCTGCGGTTCCCAGGGTCTGCTCCTAAGCCCTCCCCTGCCTGACTCTGGCAGTGGTCTCACAGGTCCAACTGCACGAGAGCCTCCTGGGCAGCTCGTTAAAAGCCTCCCTCTGGACCTCCTGAACCAGAATCTCTGGGAGTGGGGCCCACGGACAAGCTCCCAGGGCAGGGCTGCCAGACAAAGCGCAGGGTGCCCAGTTAAGTTTGAATTTCAGATAAACAAAGAGAAGTGGGCTAGGGAAGCACGCCGTACTTAACACATACTTACACCAAAAAACTATTTGTTGTTTATCTGAAATTCAAATTCAACAGGGCCTCCTGTATTCTTATTTGCCAAACCTACCAAGCCTATCCCAAGGTGATTCTGACGTGCCATAAAGTCCAAGAACTTCTTTTTGTGCTCTTCCGGGGTTACCTGCCCCACGGCCCCAGCTTCTATTACCAAGTGCACATTCGTGACTCGTATTTCTCTCTCACCCAGACCTCTCCCCTGAATTCCACATATCTGATGGCCACCGGACATCTCAAATTCGATGTGTTAAAAATCGAGCACGTTATCTCCTACCACCCACCGCCACCTACTCCCCAAATCTGCTCTTCCTCCTTCTTTTCCTTAGTTCACGGCCACAGCATCCATTTGCTGCCCTAACCAGTAAGCAGAGGGGTTACCTCTCTCATTATCATCCCCGGCCCCCCAGTCAGTCCCCAAACTGTACTCGCTACAGCTACCAAAGTCCTTCGCACCCAGGCTGTGGCTGAGTAATGGCCTTCCAAACACGGCCACGGCCTAATCCCCGGAACCTGGGAGTGCCAAGTCATATATGTGGCAGAGAGGGATTTGCCAATGTGATTAAGGATCTTGCGATGAGGAGATTATCCAGCTGGGCCCTGGATACCCACAACAGCACGAATAAGAGGGCTGCAGGAGGGGCAGTCAGGCAGAAGGTGTCGTGCCGTGGAGGCGGAGGTCGGAGCAATGCATATTGCAGAGGAAGGAAGGGGCCACAAGCCAAGGAATGCGGGTGGCCTCTGGAAGCTGGAAAAGGCAATCTGGGAACAGATCCTACCCTAGAGCCTCCAGGAAGAACCAGCCCTGCTGACACCTTGACCTTGCCCGGTGAAACTGACTGTGGACTTCTGGGTTCCAGAACTTTAACAAAATTACATTGTTTTAAGCCACTAAGTTTGTGGTTCTTTGTTAGAGCAGCAAAAAGGAAACTGCAACAATCCATTAAACATTCTCCTTTCCTATCGTCCCTACCTGGCTTCGATGCCCCATCCACTGCAACCTCCTGATAAGGGTGTCCTGCCTCCAGCCTTCCTCCTCCGATGCACCCTCCGAAAGTCCGTCAAAGTGGTCTTTCCCCTGCTTCATGCCCTTGGATGGCTCCTTATCACTGAGGAACAGTCCAGACCTATCCTCAGCTCAGATTTCAGGATTTGGCCTTTGCCCACTTCTCTCCCCTCATCTCCCTCTTCTTTTCACCTTCAGACTGCTGGATTTCTGAACCCACCCCATGGTTTAATAAGCCCACGTTCTTGTTCTTTCTGACAAGCATGCCTTTCTCCAAAATTTTTCCCTGCCAAACTCCTACTCATACAACAAAACCCAACTCAGATATAACTTCCTCTAGGAAGCCCTCTCTGACTCTCTTTTTCTCTGCAAAGAGTTAATGATAGTCTGCCCTAACCTCATACAACCTCTATTCCTTAATCAAACTTCTATTGTTGCAGGGTTCCCTACCAGTCGTTGCCCCTACTGAACTCAGAGCTCTTTGAGGACTGGAACAGTTTCTTGTTTGCTTTTCAATTCCCAGAACCTGGGAGTTACTTCATACATATTTGTTGAATTAAAGCAAATAAAGGTTTCTCTCAGCTCCAACATTCTGTGATTTTATGCTACTGTTTCTTAGGGCCTTCTCCAAATCAGCTATTCTCTGCAAAGGAGCAGAAAGACAATCATTTTTTCCCCCATTGCTATTCCCTGTTAATTCGCTCAAAATAAATAAAAATTAATAAGCACTCATTTGTCATGTGGACTTAATAATCCAAAATTACATTTGTCTTGGCCCAGAGTGTGAACACATCTTGCAGTATTTGCAATTTGCTGACAATTTAGGAACCAGTGTCTCTCTCATGCAAATACTGGCCTGGGGTCTGCGGAACCAGGAAAGGAAAACAAAACTATGAACTCCGAGGACCCCTGAAGAAGCCTCCACCCAGCCGAGGGCACTGCTCAGAACAGAGTCCCCTGTCCTCTGGCCAAAGCTGCTCTGGGAAAAGATGAAGCCCCCGGAAAACCGGCGTCAAAGGCACATAAGTTCCTGTGAAGCTCCGTTCCTAGATGTTAAACCTCAAGACCCCATTTCTTTCCAAAGAATTCTGGTCACTGAACTGTGAAAGCCACAGGCGAGAGTGGGAGGAAACAGAGAAAGTTCTCTTTCTTGACACTCACTCCACAACCCTCTTCCACTGGCCAAGGATTCCTGGGCTGAGGGGAAGGTCCTTTCCCTCCTCTGCACAAGGTTCTCCAAAACCTGGCATCACCCGCCCTGCCCAGGGCAGACAGAGAGGGCACTCGGCTCGGGGCCAGCAGCCGGGTGCTGTGTGACATTTAAACAAAGGGAGCTCCAAAGTCACAGGGTGGAGATGGAAACCTCAGTGTTTGGGTCTGGGCCTAAAGCTGGAGGTTTTATTGGAGAGGAGGGAAAGCGTGCGCGGGCTCAGTCCGCAGTCAGCAGCCGGTGGTCGCCCGCGTCCCCTGACAGCTGCAGAATTTCAGGCGATTGTAGAGAGCGGCAGGGGTCTCCCCGTCTCCTCCCGTGCCCTGCCTCGCATTTCTCTGCCATTCTACATGCCCTCCCCGCCCACAGCCATGCCATGGCTGGCTCTTTGTGAGGAATCTTGTCGGTGAGACTGACCTGCATTAGGTCCAGCAAACGGTTAATATTACTAGCAACAAGAAGGTGGGGGAGATGGAGGCAACAGAGAAGAAGAGATTGAACGTCCTCGAGGGAAGCTAATCTGTGAAGTCCCTGGCAAGGGACGGGGGAGACGCAGAGCACAGAGGAGGGGTGACCCTGTGAGCAGAAGGACCCTCTGGCGAGCGGACGGAGCAGGGGGGCTGTTGAAGGCATGTCCCACCTGCTGCTTTCACTCCCCTGAGCCCTTGCCCTCTTCATGGTCAAGAGCACTGATAGTGATCGCGGGTCTCTTCCCGACTTCAGCCTGCGCTCCTTGAGGACAGGGCCCACGTCTGACTTGCTCAGCTCTGTATGTCTTGCTTGGCACATTGTAGGTGCACAGGGTGGTGGGTGCTGGGATGGAGGATTGAGGAAGGCACTGGAAATTCAGACTGGTTGGGAGGCGGTTGGGAGATGGCGCTGACAACCCAGGAACCAGAAGAACCCAAGCAAGTGTGGATTCCTTGCATTTGCATGTGGCAGGGATGTCAGGGGTGTCAGGGACAACCTGGCGGTAGGAGCACAGCAGGCTGACCTCCAGTTTCTCAGACAGGGGCAGTGGGAGGCAAGCAGGGACCAGGGATGAGGGCAGGTTTCCCACCCAGCCTGGGCTCCATGAGGGGCACAGACAAACACAGCAGGAGGCTGGAGGCCAGGAAGAAAACAGGTCAAAAGCCTGGATGACTTGACGAGAGGGAACCGGGTACAGGGAGTGAAGTCTAGAGGTTTTCGGACGGGTCATTCACAAGGACACAGAAGTCTCATGGGATGAGGGAAGGCTTTTGGGAGGCGAGAAGACTGTGACTAGGGTGAAAAGCCCTAGACGAAGAGGGGCGCACACGCCAGCACGGGGAGATGGTGACGAGGGGTGTGCCGGCAGCCTGAGTCTCAGGCCGCAACGGTGCAGCCCCGGCCACGTGAGGATGGAGCTGAGCAAACAGGCAAAGATCACTGTACGAGCTACCTTGTCCCCACAGAGCCACCAGCAAGCACACGCACTTGCCAGCTTTCTACCCTGTCCCAGCCCTCTGCAGGATGCCACAGACGTGAGGACGGGAGGAACATGTCTGCCACATCAAGAACTCAGCATGTGGGGAAGGCGTCTGTCCCCTGCCCCGCTCTCAGACTGTGTTTTAGCCCCAGTAAAGATAGGGGTGCTGAGGAGCTCTTAGCATGAAACCCTCTGCGACACTTTGTGAGTGTCTGATGTCCAGGAGAGAATGTGACACCGAGCTGCAGAGAGCTCAGCCCCATCCCCTGCACCGGCCCTGTTCCCCGTCTGACACCCGCGTCACAGGAAGCTGCAGGAGCATCCAGAGGAAGCACCCTCATCACAGACAAGGGTGCCCCGAGGTTGGGTATGGCCGTGGCCACAAAGGGAAGACCACGTCAGCAGCCTTAGGCCCACAGAGCATGGACAGGGCGAGACAGGGTGACTGGACAGGCCCTGGGTGGTGACCGCAGCACGAGGTGGCACTTGGGGCAATCTCAGAAGCACTGGGGAAGACCTTCCTGGTGGTCCTGCTTGAGCCACTGGAGACCAAGGGTATGTTTGTGCCATGCAGTGGCCTCCCCCGCGGACCCCAGGATCGCACACCTACATTATTTCTCAGAGGCCACCTACGTCACAATCAGCGCTGCCATATGTAAAACGCAGATTCATGGGGTCCCCCAGCCCGACTGTGTTGAAGCTTTGAGTAGTGGGCGCGAGCAATCTGTGCTGTAAACGAATTCCGC
Organism: Avahi laniger; assembly: GCA_963575035.1. Lineage (NCBI taxonomy): Eukaryota > Metazoa > Chordata > Mammalia > Primates > Indriidae > Avahi > Avahi laniger. The sequence goes on along the minus strand of CAUYSK010026430.1, from coordinate 16,071 downwards.
AGGGATTCATGACCACATCAGCATTTCCGCAGCACTGACTTAGCCTCACTTTCTGTCACCTCGGAGGAAAGTGGCACAGGCACTTATACAGATGAGAAAAGGAAAGTTCAGAGAGGTTGAGTTGCTGGCCTGATGCCGTCCGGCGACTAAGTTGCTGAGTCAGCAGTCCAAGCCGAGTCCTTTGGTTCCGTGACTGATGTCCTTTCTATCACCTCCCTCTCTCAGAGGGAGGGACCACCGGGTGCTTGAGAAGTGAGGTCCTGAGAGACCACCTGGTGCAGCCTGGACCTAGGCTGCCCGTGAAGCTGGCAGGACGCGGAGGAGAGAGGAGAAGGGCATCGAGAATGAACATTTCCCGAGTGTCCCCGGCACCCAGCGAGGCGCTGTTACCACCTGCACATGCTGCCTCGTTTTATCCTCAGAAAGCCCCGTGGGCTAAGCGTTACTATGCCCCAGTCACAGGTGGGACAGCCGAAGCTCGGGGGTTACATCACCTTCTGTGAATGTGGCCAGCAAGTAGCAGGACACGGATAGGAACTTGGTCACCCCTGGCTTGAAAGTCAAATCGTTTTCTGCTCAAGCTGTATCTTTTCTCTTTTAAGTAGCTGAAGCCTCTGTTCAATGAGACCTGACGCAGAATCCCAGGATGCCGGCCAGGTGAGAGCCAGGCCACCTGGCTGAAGGCCGGTCCCCATCGCCACCACTGGGGCTTCTCTCTCCACGGCGCGGCCAGCATCTCCCACCCTCCACGCACAGAGGAAGGGAAGAGCTCCTGCAGGGCGTGGGGCTGGGGCCGGGCAGGCAGCCACAGGTGGCTCTGGCTGGGGGGGGGCCTGCCCGGAGACTCTCATCCCAGATGCTCCACATGCAGAAGCAGCTCCTGGAGGGGAGGGAGCCCCGTTTCCCCACGTGGCCCCCCAATGGGGCGGCTGCAGAAGGGCCTCAAGTCTAATCACGCCGAGCAGCCCCCTGCCAAGTCTCTATAGAAGAGTTTGAAGGACTTCCATTGCTGCGAGCCTTTGTGGGCGAGGATCTCTGGGAAGCTGTACGTGCGGTAGGTTTCTCAAATATCTTCCCCTCACTCTGTCTAAGGGACACAGGTGTGAGGAAGGAGGGAAGGGGACCAGGGAGAGGCCAAATGGGGTGGTGCATGAAGTGCGTAACTTTGGAAAAAGACAAAACAAAAACAACTTTCCGCAGCTACTTAACCACGCAAAGCTGCCCAGCTCTCTTCCTTTCCAAAATCTGAGCATACATTTTCCCTCCTCCCAAGATGCCACTTTCTGGAGCCCAAGCCAATGGCATGATGTTCACGACGTCACTGCTGCCCCAGGACAGGCTCCCCTTCTGCTCCCAGCGCAACAAAAAGGACCAACGTTCAGGGAGGGAACAGCGTCTAAGGCTCACTTGTCGGTGTTGTTCTTTTCATTCCTAACCCACCCCAGCCTGGGCATCGTGGGGCGCAGCCTGCAGGAGAAGCTCCGGGTGTCAGGACGTGGCCGGAGCCCCCCAGCGCAGGCTCTCTGGGAGTCCTCCTGCTCAAGCGGAAGGCGTAGCAGCAGGGACGGGTGGTCGTGACACAGAAAGCCCCCGGGGCAGCCTGTGCCCTCACCAGGCTATAAACACTTTCTCCATCAGCCTCCCAGCAGAGGACTGAAGGCGAACCCGGGTGTGACCCTGCGCTGCTCAAAGGAGAAGCCAGTGCAGCCTATCCCCGGGGAGGCCCTCTTGCTGGCATGCCTGGCCCCCTTGCTGCCACACGCCCTCCTGCAGGGCCCAGCTTTGGCTACTCGCAGCATTCCAGAGTGCACAGGCCAGTCCCTGGTGGCACAGGGGAGGAGGCAGAGCCAGGGACGGGTTGTTATAAATAGGCATGTCTGACTGAGAAGGTCACCAGCCAGAGCAAAGCATGCCAGGAATGCTACAAGAGAGACACAGGTAAGTGATCTGAGAGTCTCATAGCGTCTCTCTCTTGGGGCAGAGAGCAGAAGTGGGTTCCAAGACAGGGCAAGGGTGAGGAGGTGGCCACGGACACCCAGCCAGCCTTGAGAAGCCTCTTCTATTGAAGAGGCACTTTTACATTGCACCTATTTCTTAAAGAGGCTGGCTTTCTTGGCACTCACGAGGGACTGGGGAGAGTCCCAGCTGGAGAGCAGGATAGTCAAAGAGGCACAGGGGGACCTTGCAGCCCTTCTCTCCCTTCCAGCCCAGCCACTCTCAGCCCGGCAGCACCCAGCCTAGTGGGCCTCAGCAGGGGAGATTTTGCCCTCCCCTCTCCCCAGGGGGACATTTAGCAGTGTCTAGAGACATTTGGTTGTCTCTAGACATTGGGGAGTGGGTCCTGCTGGCAGCTGGTGGGTAGAGACAAGGACTGCTGCCCAGCATCCTGCAGTGTCCCCAAAACAAAGAATTATCTGGTCCCAATTTTTAACAGTGCCAAGGGAGAAACCCTGGCCTAGTCCCACTCAAAGACCCCTCCACCTCCAGACACCACCTCCCTCCAGTTCATTTCCAAGGGCCCTGTCGAGGCAGCCGGAGCACACAAGTACTCATAGCTACGCAAATAGCAACTCCTTATTTGCCGTGTTTGCTCAGCCAATATTGACTTTGCTGCCTAACATTGGTGCTATTGAGCCGAGGTTATTCTCAATATTGTTTGAGCAGCATTAGAACAGCCTGTGATAACCGGCAGCAGAACAGGAAGCTGCGCCTCCCTCCTTGGACCCCCCCGTCCCTGCTGCACCCCCTCCGTGGGACACTCCTGTAAAGACAGAGGAAGCTGTGTGCTCATGGAGTCAGGCGGACCCGACGCCCGCTCCTCCGCTGAGCAAACACGCCGAGGCTAGAGAGGGAGCGTGCTCTCCAGCTAAATCAACACTCCAGGGAAGTTGGAGCAACTGAAAAAGGTCACTTGGGGAGGCTGTCCTTTAGGGTGGGGCAGGTGAAAAAATGGTGGTGAGGCGGCCCCAGGCTATCAGCCAAAGCCTGCAGCTGGGCTCTGCAGGGAAAGCCTGCAGGGACTGGGGCTCACTGGCTCCCGGTGACTAAGCAGAGAGAGAGGAATCCATCCATCAGCCAGGCACCCAGGTGAGGGCCTACCTACTAGAGCCACGCACCGCACTGATCAGGACCAGAAGCCCGGAGCGGAAGGGCCCGGTGGATAAGCTAACGCAGCCACCATGTTTTAATGAGCAAGACCTGAAACAACAGCCTCTGTCTTGGAGCTTGTCTTTGCTGAAAGGGACTAGCTAGCACCGAGTGTGAGTTCAGAACTGAGCACAACCCACTCCTCAGAAAAACACTCCCTGCTAGCTGGGCCGAAGTTCCTTTTACTGGAGCCAATGTTGACTATGACACAGTGGAAGATAGCCCTAAAAGGTAGCCCAGGAGAGGGACTATAGTGACATCCATTCCCATCTGGGTGTGAAGCTGGACAGCAGAGTCTTCTTGAAAGCTGTCTTGGAGGGGACAGGGGAGAGAAACAAGTGCCCAGGCCTGCACAAGCCCCAGCATGGGTGATACAAGAGAAGGGCCATGTCTTCTGCGTCCCAGAGCTCAGAACCCAGAGGGACAGCCTAGAGGTACGGAAATGAAACCAGTGTGGAATCAAGGCTCCTGAGTGATTTTATGACAGCCATGAGGTCAGCCACCCCATAAGGTGTGTACAACCTGCCCAACCACACCCTGTAGCTCTGCATGATGAGCCGTAGAGCTGCAGTCCCCAACCCCCAGGCTGAGGCCCGGTACCGGTCTGTGACCTGTTAGGAAACGGGCTGCACATCAACCGCCTCAGCTCTGCACCTCCCCCCACCCCCTACAGCCCCCAACACCCCCACCCCCAGTCCGTGGAAAAACTGTCTTCCGCGAAACCAGTCCCCGGTGCCAAAAATGTTGGGGGCCGTTGCCATAGAGTGTTCAGAGACGGAAACTGCACGTGGAGTGATTGGGGCAGCTTTCCTGGCCCACAAAGAAAGCAAATGTTGGCCTAGCTGTACAGCTGGATCTGGGCCCATGGCGTGTCTCTAGGTCAACATTAAACAAGTTGCCAGGACCATCAAGGGGGCATTCTAAAAATGAGCTCTAGCCAGCCCTAGTGGCCTGGGAGCACCAAAATGGTCATTTTCTCAAATTGGCCATTAGCATTTTCTACTAACTACTCTCTCCAAAGACTTGGGAAATGAGGAGGAAACTCCTCAGAAATCAGCTAGTATGTAGGCCCTTCTGACAGCCTGGACTCCAAGCTTCAGAAGCTATTCATTTTTTAACATACGTGGTGGGTGTTTTCTACGTGTGGTTGAAGATTTCATCCAGCAACCAAGTCATTCCAGTTTTCCCCCACAGCAGACACATTAGCCAAGGCCCCTTCTCTGAGAAACGCCCTCCCAGCCACAGGAACCGTCCTGGTAGCCACGTTTATCCGCTGACATGCACCTCTCCCTGGCTCAGCTGCTGGAGCAGAGATGGAGGCATCCCATTGGCTGGTCATTGGCCAATCAGATTCTCTCTTCCGGGAATTTGGATTTACAGTCTTGGTGTCCCATCCTTAATCTGAGAGATCAGGTCCAGGTTGAAGTGAACATTTTGAGGCTTAGAAAAGGCAGAAAAAGTCAGTCTTCAGGAAAAAGAATGAACCAAACCCACTGAGAGAGGCTGAGATAAAAGACCCCGAGAAGGCGGGCGAGAGAGCACAGGTGAGCTGCCGCGTGGGTCTCTAATAGCTTCCCAGTAGCTCCACCTTGAGCCTCTCACGGGGACTGGTTGTCACCTGCCCTTGGCTTCAGTGAGAGTCCTCATAGCTCTCCAACAAATTCATTATTATTAGCTAGAAATAAATTTGTAATAATTCTGTTTTTTGCAACCAATTATTGACCAAGACATCTATTAAGACATCATCTGTGCTATGAATTGCATTTGCCCAATACTGAGTATCTCACCACTTCTTTTTGCCCACCCTTAGGGCTAAGTTGACTTCTTTCTCCCCTGTTATTTCTGTGTCTTCCATTTTTACTGCTTCCTTTAGGGTCCCAGGTCCTAATAACCAGCGGTGTGCCCCAGTGATCAGCAGATGAATACACTGTGTAACCTAGACACCCTGTTCCACTCCATGCTTTGTTTGCTCAGCCTACTTCAATGGAGGCTGTTAACCTATCGGTCAATAATTAGTCATTTGACAAACATCCATCAAGCTATGGCCCAACCCCAGGAAAGATATGTTGAAAAAACAAAACAAGAAAAAAAAACTTTTGAAGACCAAAGAGCAAATATAAGCCTACTTTCCCATTTTCCTGTCACAATAGAGGAGCAATTTTGCTGTGCTAAAGCCCTAATACGGGTAGAAGTCATCAGTTGCACCAACAACCCAGTTAAAAAGAGGTGTCAACACAGGCCCAGCTTTTACTTTGCCTACTATGGAGAGGTATTAGCTAATTGTTGCCCATTAAGAGAGACAAATCATCCCCAGTTAATCCCCAAAAGAAGTGGAAATGTATCTGGACCACTTATAGGTTCAGGGCTTCCCTTGGCAGCTTGAAGCTGCCCTGACCCAGCCACGGAAGGCCCAGAGGGGATTTATCGCATCCCACTTTTACAGGGTATCCTTTTACTATGTGAAAATGCATCTCAAGGAAACATCTCCCATCCCCCAAAACTCTATTATTGTTCTACCTCTCAATTTTAGTATTACTATGAACATTATAAGATAAGATCATGATCACTGCATAATAATATTAAACTTTTTAAACCATCTAATAAATCACTCATAAACCCACCTCCTTAATGCAATCGATAGTCCTCTCTCTCTCTCTCTCTTTTTTTTTTTTAGCATATTATCTTCCACAGGTAGTATTTTGACATTTGCATAATACCTTCCATAGGGAGTATTTTCACATAGACAGGACCCTAGCATACATATCAGGTTGTAATTTTCTGTTTGATCTCACCCGCCATTTTCCTATGTGTAAGCAATATTTCCCAGGTTCATGTTCTCCACACATGACCTCCAACCCCACCCAAAGCACTACCCAGTTACAACACACGGAGTGCCCGGTTTCTCCTCCCCTACTTCTCCCTGTTCTTTGGGAGCTGCAGGGTTGTGCCTCACTGCTGCTCACAGGGCCCACTGGCGAGCCAGGCAGGTGCCTTCCACCCAGCACAGCCGCCACTGCAGCACACTGCCCTTCTGCCTCAGTGCCCCACCCATGCCCACTACCCATCCCCCACTCCCCTGCCTCCACCGACATTTCCCCACAGTGCTCGAGGCCTTCGCAGGAGCCGTCCTTGAACATCCAGCACCTAACGCAGAACACAATTCATAGCATATGCTCAGAAATACTGGGGGAAAGAATGAGTGAATAAATGAACTAATGTTTTGTGGGTGAACAAAGGAGCCATCAGAGCCCTGGCTTCCTCTTTCTACACCTGTCTCCCCTTCGCCCACAGCTCTGCCATCCTTGCCAACATGAGTGCTTTGAGAGCTCATTCGCCACACGCCCACACCAGGGCCCACAACCTGCACACACAAGAAGGGCCAGACTACAGGGACTGGGCTTGCTTTAGTTGCTGTTGTCTGGAGTCAGAGAAAAAGTGTCCCAGGACTTTTCCTGCAGTCAGATGTTCCCTCTCTCTCTCCTATCTGCACTCTGGCCCCAGCTCTATCTTGCCACATCAGGGCGTCTCCCTTCCCTGGCTCACTTAAAATAGGTATTGGACACCTGCTGTGTCCCAGATGCAGAGACAAATCAGAAGGAATCCCTGTCCTCAGTGAGCTTAGTCTGGTGGGGCACGGAAATGAAAATAAACGCAATAACATGATCTTACGGAGCAGAAAGCTGGGAGCCTTACTGCAGAGAATAGATGGCGTTTCTAGCCGTTCACGTGAGTAGTTTGCACACCACATGTGCCCAGGTCCCTCGGTGGCCTGCAGTGGGGTCTGATGTTCCAGTCCAAAGGTGTCCCTTCGGGTTAAGCATGCCCTTTTCCTGCCCCTGTTTTCAAAGGTGAATCCTCACCTTCGCTGGAGACAGGCCCTCAGACTCTCTCCTCCCTCTCTGGAAGGGTTAGGCTCGCAACAGAGCGCAAGCTCGCCAGGAGTAGGGGAGACTGTCATTGTGAGGAAGACACAGAAAGGGAGTGCAGAGGCTCCACGACCCAGTTCCACACAGCGAGGGTCTGCTCCTCGGGGTGAACCAAAGGCGCGGGCTGACACATCCAGGTCACGGTGTGACCCATCCGCCTTATGGATGGCAGAGGCCTCATCCCCAACCATCAGCAGAACTTCAAGGGAACTTGTTGCCCTCTGATGGACCTGGTCACTTTATAGCGGGGAAACTGAGCCTGGAGAAAAGTATAATGACTGCGTCTCTCTTTCCCCTAAGATTCCCTCCACCTTGCATTGACTCCTGTTTTGCAAAATGACATTGGAACATGTTTATCTCCCTTGATCAAATAAATCCACTTCAAGAATCTGCCTAAGGAAATCATCCTAACCACAGAAAAAGCTGAGGTTCATCATGGTATCATTCAAACTAAAAGTGCAAAAAGAGGGGACAGGCCAAGTAATTCCTCTTGATGGAAAGCAGGTTGTAGTATATCCACCCAAAATTATAGTTCAGGCCAGCTTCGGATAAATGGGAAAGTTCTGTCATGATACAGAGGGGGAGGAAATATACAAAGTTTTACATAAGCCTATGTGAAAAAAGAAACTGCCGAGAACCGAGACTGAGAAGAAGAAGATGGTTTTCCTCTGTGTTATATTTGCTCCCTGTGTATTTTTAAGGAGTTATTATAGGTAGTGAGATTACAGGAGAGTCCCCTAAAAGAGACTTTCAAATTGGAAAAACATAAAAATTCTATTTTTAAATGATCACATTGAGGAGCCAGCTTACTGAGAAAGGAGAGGTAGTTCCTAGCAGCATGGGCCGCCCGTCGCAGTGTTACAAAGGCCACTGTCAGAGCCACACTTTCCTCAAATGATCCTTAGGACCCCTGCTAGACACGAAGTACTCACTGGAATGTATTCATCCATTCATTCACTCAAAAAGATTTCCTAAGCATGTGCTACAGGCACTAACAGTTCCAGGCACTGTTTTGGTTGCTGGGGATATAGGAGTAAACAAAGCAGATGGATCCCTACCCTCACTGAGCACACAGTCTACTGATGGAGGCATTACATGATTTTACACATCATAATCATAAACTATGATAAAAGCTACAAGGAATTCCCTATGGCCTGGGACAGGGTTTGGCTGCCAGTAACAGAAATTCAACTATAGTGATGAAAATAAATGAAGGCTTTATCTCCTACATAAAACAAGTCCAGAAATGGGCAGCCCAGGGCTGGCACAATGGCTCCCACAAAGTCCTCAGGAGCCCAGGCTTTTGCTATGCTTCTGCTCTAACATCCTTAACACACAGGCCCAAAATAGGTGCTGGAGCTCCAGCCATCATATTTGTGTTCCAGGCAAGATGAAGGAAAGGGGCAAAGAGCAAAATGCAAAGGGGAAAAAAAAAAATGAGTCAACTCCTCAATTTCCTGGCATTCTTACCCAGAAAATTCCTAGCTGCCAGGAAGGCTATGAAATGTGGTCTTTTAACTGTACATACTGGTTCCCCATTTAATCAGGATTTGTTATGAAAGAAGAAGGTACTCATGGAGGTCAGGAAGAAACCAGCAGTGTCTTCCCCAGATGATATTGTGAGAGCAAAATCCAGGGGATTTAACCAGGTCAAGGTGGGAGTGGAGGGGGGGTCCAGGCTGTAACATTAAGCTGAGATCTGAAGGTTGCGTGGGATTCAGATAAGCCAAGGGGTCGGGGAAGAATTCCAGGCCGAGGCCGACTCTGACGTGACCTCGGCAGGGCGGCAGGGAGACCTGGCTGTCAGTCCCGGCTCTGCGGGAACTTCATGTCCCCTCGGAGCCTCTGGCGCTGTAAAGTGAGCGCCGCGCGCTCAGACCCTGTGAAATACTTATTAGGGCCTCTGCCGGGCTGTTCGGGGCAGGCGGCGGGCACCGCACTTTGTGCCTTAGCCGCATTCTCTCAAGGCTTATGGACCAGACCAGCTGTCGGAGAGCGGTAGGGAGAGAACTGAGCAGGCGCGGAAACCAAGGCCCCTCGGAGGGGTCAGAGCTCACGTCTGGGCTGGCTCCCCGCAGGGCAGAGGGAATGGCTGCGGCCGTCGCGGAAGGCCTCCGCTTGGACGTGACTCTTGGCGAAGCCACGCAGCGGTGCCAGGCGCTCGGCTCTGCCTTGACTGTCTCGCTCAGGCCTGGCGACAGCTCCGTCAGCTCAGCGTTCATCGTCCCCGTCCCACGAACCGGGAAGCGGGGCTGGGGAGGAGAAGTCACTTGTCCACATGGTGACTCCAGGTGGCCGTGACCACGGGGTGAGACGGTGCTGGCGAGAGTCCTTGGAAAGCCCCAAACCTCTGCCTGTGACTGGGGGCTTAAGTCAGCCTCCCCCAAGCCCGGGGCTCGGTCGCCTCGTCTGTAGAGCGAGGTCCCCTTTGCTGTGCTCCTGACCGTGGTCGCCGCTCCCAGGCATGCAGCGTCTGCCCTGTGCAGCCGCCGTCCCCACGGCGCCCTGTTGCAGCTCCACGACAGCCTGCTGGGGAGGGGCCGCAGCCCCAGTGTACAGACGACTGGACCCGGGTCCCCCGGGGCTCTGTCCCCACCGCGGCCTGCCTCTCCAAGATCCCCAGACCGTTCCCTGTGCCAGGGTGGACGCTCCCCTGCCTCCCTTTGTCCTCGCCGGGCATCCGGAGCAGGGCGGGTGTGCGGACGTGCCCGTGGCTAGCGGGCCAGCTGCGGGAAGACACAAAAGGAGGCCTGTCGCATTATTACTATTCAGGTCAAAACACCTACCTGTGTTTAGACAAATTACAATCCATAATTAGTTGCCATCACAGTGGAACAAGCCCACTGTGGTTTCAAAATCACAGTGACTGCTTTATTTAGCTGCAACGACTGCAGCCGGGGACCACTGGGTTTGGGGTCAAAGAAGACATCTGGGCTTTGGCTTCGCCGCCTTCTGGTAGCCGGTCCCCCTCCCAGCCCACACGCACACGACCCCCTGCCCCCCAGCACTGACCCCACGCGGCACCACCGTCTTAAGCTGGGCTCTCCACACCTGTCCTTAAGCTCTGACTGCTGAAGCTTCTCCTTCCCTCTCCGTGCTCCTCCAAACCCCATCTGTCCTTTAAAGCCCAGCCTGGGAATCTCCTCCTCCAGGAAGGCCTCTCTGACTGTTCCACGCCCACTGCTTCCCCACGGATTGGCTCACTAGGCTCTCAGTGCAGGGGCTGAGAGGAGAGAAGGAAGGGAAAGTCGACTGTGGGTGGTGGGAGGATGGGCCACACACAGGTCTCGGTGCCACGTCCCTGTGCTCTGGGGAAGAGGGAGCCCAGACCAATAAGAGGGAGGGAGGGCTGGCAGAGCCAGGTCAGAGGGTGCTGCCTGCCACAGTGTGGAGGGGTCTCAGCTGGGCTGGAGCTCTGTATTCCTGAGGACTGGGGGGCAGAGCCTGGGGATGTGGCCTGGGGCAAAACCATGTTCTCTTTTAGTGAGGGGCAAAGGCACAGGGCTCCCAAAGTTCTGGGACACATTGAGGTGGCTCCCTCGCCAAATGTTAGAGAAAAGGCTAGATTTGTCTTATGAAAGCACAACTCAGTGCATTTCTGTTCAACAGGCTTTTTCAAACAGGAATCCAGGCATGAGGCGGGTGTTCAGGGATTGGGTCCTTGTTACTCGGAGTGAGAGCTGGGTCCCCAGTCAGCATGGCCCAGGGAGGCTGGGGACAGACCACCCAGAAGAGAGGGGCCCAGGAGAAGCTGGTGTTGCAGAGATGTTTCCTTCCCTCCCCTTGCCCAGGGCGTGACCTCTCCCCCACTGCCGTCTCCCACACTCTGACCTCTAGTTACTCCCAGCCCAGGCTTCAAGACAGACACCCCTAGAATTACAAGATGGCATCAGAAATCAGGCACTCTATTTATGTCTGCTGGGAATGCCACAACAAAATACCATAGACTGGGTGGCTCATGCAACAGAAATTTATTTTGTCACAGTTCTGGAAGCTGGGAGTCCAAGATCAAAGTTCCAACCATTTAGTTTCTGGTGAGGGCTCTCTTCCCGGCTTGCGGACAGCTGCCTTCTCACATGGCCTTTCCTCGGTGCAAGCACACATGGCAACAGAGAGAGAGAGAGATTTCTGGAGTCTCTACTTATAAGGGCACCAATGCTATCAGATGAGGGCCCCACCCTTATGACCTCATTTAACCTTAATTATTTCCTTAAAGACCCCATCTCCAAATACAGTCACACTGGGGGTTAGGGCTTCAACATATGAATTTTGGGGAACACAAGCATTCGGCCCATAAGACATCCCAACTTCTATCTTATAAAACCTTTCTCAACCTTCCTGGTGAGTGGCAGTCTAGGAACAAGATTATTATTCCATTCAACAGATGAGCAAACTAAGACTCCAAAGAACAGGCCACTCATGAGAGGTTCCAAGCCAGCGTGTGATAAGAGAGGAAGAGTGCGAGGTGCCCTCCTGATTCTTGAGCCAGTGCTTTCCCTCCTCTGGGTTCTGTCCTGCTTCTCACTCCCATGGGCACTGGCTTTCAGTTGCTTATCTGCTCACCGCACTAACTGTGACACCCAATGACCACCGGAGGCATTAGCGAGTGCTCAACATCCTAAACCAAAGACATGCATCAGTGAAGTGGGTCACGGCATTTCGGTTCATCTCCTGGGGTCTCAGTCTTCTCCTCTCGCAAAGGTCAGGTTGAATAGCTTCCCTGCAGCTCCAGCATTCAGTGGTTCCATAAAATGTTTTTAATAAGTGGGAAGGGAGCACAGCTAACCCTCATACAGTATCCACGTGGTTTTTGTACGTGTGAGGTCAGAGGTCCGGGAGAAAAGGACCAAAAAGGCATGTCCACTGACGCCAGTGACACAGGGGCAAGGCCAGCGACTGCCCTCTGAGGACGCTCAAGGCCAGGATCCGGGTTGAGGAGGGGGGTTCCTGGCAGAGGATTAGGGCATCTCGCTCCTGCGCCAGCCCCCAAGGCCTGCGAGCCAGAGACCCGTGCAGCTGGCGCCTCCCCTCCCACGCTGGGCCTGGGCAGGCAGCTAGAACGTGCACCATTCCTGGGGCAACCTGGGAGCTGCCACCCGCTCTGCCCGCAGGTTCTGGCAGGTCTGAGCAACGCTTCCCCTGGAGGGCCAGGCTGGCTCCGGGCTCTCCTCACGCATCGCACGTCCAGGCGGCGACTCCTGAGCCAGCCACTGCCCTGACAGCAGATGGGCTCGCTGAGTCCTCGTGGGCTTGCTGATGAGCCAGCCAGGTCTCCCTCAACCTTTATCTGCTTGGGCCGAAAGTACCACCACCCCATAGCCCGCCGATGACTCCAGCCCCCAGCGCTGTTTTCCCCTCAGAGAGTCTACAGACCTTACATTCAGTGCCACCCAGGCTGCTTGCTGTTCCGCCTCATCGAATGTTTGCTGACTGACTGACTGACTGCCCCAGAGTGAAGGCAAAGACCCGAACTAGGGGATGGACCAACAAGGGGAAAACCAAACCAAGCTGGAGTGGGAAGCCAGAACGAGGAAGTCAGAGAGGGGTGTCTGGCAGACGTTCATCATCCCTTACACTGATGCCCCCAAGTAGATTCCCGCCAACCCTGGCCATTCGTTCATTCATTCAAAAAGTGTTTCCCGAGTGCCGCTAGATGGCAGGCACAGTGCTAAACGCTGGGACGCAGCAGTGAGCAAGACAGACACAGCCTCTGACCTCAAAGTGTTTATAGAACAGTTGAAAGGGCAGACATTAACTAATTACAAAACTAATTAACTGATGCTGAGAAGAGTAAGTGCAGGGTGCTAAGATGGAACACTTGTCGGGGACTCACCTGTCAGAGGGCTACAGGAAGCTCACAGAAAAAGTGATATGTTAGCTAAGACCTAGAGATGGTCTTCAGCAGGGAGACGGAAAAGTGGAAACAGCCTGTGCAAAGGTCCCGAGGTGGGGGGGATCACGGAACATTCCAGAAATCTGGGGCTGATCAATGTGGTTGGAGCTCAAAGTCATGGGTAAGAGGGGGCTGTGATGAGGTTAGAGCAGCAGCAGGGCCTCCTAGGCCTGAAAAGACTCTAGTCTGGACGGGGGGGAGCCCATGAAGTGTTTTTGCAAAGGAAGCTCTCTGCTTTTCAACTTGGCCCTGACAATTTGTTTTCCTGGCCTATCCAATCTCCCATCTCTCTTCTTAAGGACAACACACTTCTGGACTTGCTCTCCCAATGTGGAATTCAAGCCAGCTTAACATCCTACATCTGCACAACCCCATCAGTGATTACGTTGTCTCTTTTCATACTCAAAGAAGACTCATCGCGCGGACGTCGTTAGCCCCATTTTGCAGACAAAGACACATTGAGGCTTAGGGAAATTAATGAATTTGCCCAGAGGTCACCTGCACAGTGTCAAGACGTCCCGAGGAAAGAGTAACTACCCTCCGGCAGGTACAAGTACACACATAGGTGCAGGTGTAAGTGAAGATGGCTAAGAAGGAAAATCTAGCAATACAGAAGTACCGCACGTTCCAAAGCGTATAAAAACATTTAGAATTAATATGCTTTTTTGAATCACCTGCTGACAGATAGGTATCCGTATAGGTAGATAGAGAGAGGGATAAATAACAAATAGAGGAAAATCAAGAGTCAAAACGGCTGATTTTTTTTCCGTAACTCAAGATCTTAAACTGCCGATTTGGGTGGCTACAAATTTTATAGATCTATGTGCTGGCAATGAGAGGGTTCTAAACTAGGCTTCAGAGTCTGGTATTTATGAATAAGCAAAAGATTAGATCTCTTCACCTAGAAATGCTCACTATTTCAATGCCTATTACAACTTTAATTAAAATGATAAATGATACTAACAATGTAGGTGTAAATCCTAGATCACAGACCCAGGTGTGCAAGAAATGTCCCTCTCTTTCATCCCTCTAATTACTCCAGTGCAAGGTCTGAAGTCCCCTCAGGGGAAGGGTCCGTGCCTCCACTCCAGCCAGGGTCCACTGTCATTGCTAATGTCCACAGGTAGATACAGAGCCAAGTTTACACACACACAAAAAAAAAAAACAGTGGAGAAGACGAAACTGCATTTGAAGGGAAAACTCTCCTAGAAAGCAGAGCAGAGGCAGATTGGGGCAGAGATTGAGGTGGGCAAACCTGTGCTTTCAATATAAAATACTGAGTGCTGGAGCCAGGCTCAGCCTCTGAACTTTGACACGCATGCAGAATTCTACAGCCAGAACTTCTGTGCAAAGCCGCAGGGCAAGTGAAATTTATAAAACAAATCCTTAGTCCTGTGGCAAATTAGTCATTCAGCAAATTGGTCATTTGGCAAATTGGCTTTTAGCAAATTGATTTTGGGTGTCTGGGCCTGCTCCCAGAAGGCTGCCACCAGCCAGCGAGGAGCCCGGTGGGCGGGAACACTCCCAGGAGCAGGCCTCTGCCCTGGCCAGCCAGGGTGAGTCCCAGCCCGGAGCACGGTGCACGCTCTGCTCACAGTGGGCTGTCAGGAAGTCCTGCAGTGAGAGTGCAATCACTCCGGAGAAGGGGAGCAACACATGCTCTATTGCGGGGGCTGTGTTAGGGTCTTCACATTTAGAATTTGTGCAAAAAACTGAGGCTCGGAAGCAAGAGAGAGCTCACCTTCCATCATACAGGTAGAGAGCAGCAAGCCAAGACCCGCCTGACGCCTCGAGCAACACCAGTAACTCTTGTTACTATTGGGCTCTACAGGGGCAAAAGGCTATTGCCTCAGGGGATGTCCCTTTAGAGCTCCATTAACATCCTAAATACGGGATTATGAGGCTCACTGTGCAGATGAGGAAACTAAGGCTCAAAGCTGATGTGCAGATTCTGTGGAAACCCTCATTAACAGGTTCCTATGTACCCTTCCAGAAAAAAAAAAAAATAGAGCCTCTCCCAGGGTATATATGGGTAAAATTTTAAAAGACTTAAATGGATTCATAGTAACATATTCTTCTCTGCATCTTGCTTTCTTCATTATTAAACCATCACTTACTTTTTTAAACAACTGCACTACATTCTACAGTATGAAAGTGGCATAATGTATTACCAGTATATACCAGTGATATTGTTTGTTATTATTAATATATAACATTATCTATTGCTCCTATTACATAGCGGCTTTTACCGAGGGATATTTCAGTTGTTTCTAGTTTTTTGCTATTGCATCCAGCTCTCTATAACATTTCCAATGAATATGTCCCGAGGACATTGTGAGTCCCTAAATTTACTAATACTAGTATGCTGTGATGTGTATGCCTCTCCAAAGCTCATGCTGAAATTTAACTGCCATCGTGAGAGCATTAAGTGGTGGGACCATTAAGAGGTGATTAGGTCATCGGTGGATTAATGTCACCATCACGGGAGTGGGTTCGTTATTGCAAGAGTACAAAATTACAAAAGCAAGTTCAGCTCTCTCTTGCTCCCTTGCCCTTCGGTCTTCCACCATGAGATGATGCAGCAAGAAGGCCCTCGCCAGATGCCAGCCCTTGACCTTGGATGTCCCAAGTTCGAGAACTGTGAGAAATAACTTTCTTTTCCTTATAAATTACCCAATCCCTGATATTCCATTATAACAGCAGAAAATGGACTAAGACATAGCACAACACATGACTTATCCCATATGGTGAAATAAAATAATACCTGAAAACTTTAAGTTACCTCAAACTTGTATTTTCTGGCTTAAAACCGTCACTTTCTTATACCCCATGACCCGCTCCTCACTGTCACCCCCAGCCCCAGCAGTGGGCTTTCCTGGTTGTCACTTTGTAAGTTTGGGCATCGATGGCCATGGAGAATGGCCGCCCACACTGAGGGGAGACACTGAGCAACGATCAGGACCTTCCCAGGCAAATCTCCTTCCCTCCTGCAGTCCGCGAGCGCCACAGTTCACATTTGGCCTCAGCCAGTTTACAAATGGAGACACATACTGGACTTTGAAGTCATTTACGGGGAGTTAAACCTCAAAGCTTAGTCTGCAAGAC